>JACXGM010013269.1:0-23182 GCA_016801145.1 Umbra pygmaea | reverse complement strand
AGAGAGAGAGAGAGAGAGAGAGAGAGAGAGAGAGAGAGAGAGAGAGAGAGAGAGAGAGAGAGAGAGAGAGAGAGAGAGAGAGAGAGAGAGAGAGAGAGAGAGAGAGAGAGAGAGAGAGAGAGAGAGAGAGAGAGAGAGAGAGAGAGAGAGAGAGAGAGAGAGAGACAGAGAGAGAGAGACAGAGAGAGAGAGACAGAGAAACAGAGAGACAGAGAGACAGAGAGACAGAGAGACAGAGAGACAGAGAAACAACCTGATTGAAGTCCAACGGACCTCTGAGACAGGATTGTATCGAGGCACAGATCTGGGGAAGTGTAAAGAAAGATATGTGCAGCATTGAAGGTCCAAATGAGCACGGTGGCCTCCATCATCCATAAATGGAAGTAGTTTGGAGCCACCAGGACTCTTCCTAGAGCTGGCCACCCAGGCACACTGAGTGATTGGGGGTGAAGGGCCTTAGTCATGAATGTGACCAAGAACCTGATGGTCACTCTGACAGAGCTCCAGCGATTCTCTGTGAGAGGAGAACCTTCCAGAAGTACAACCATCTCTGCAGCAGTCCACCAATCAGGCCTGTATGGTAGAGTGGTCAGACGGAAGCCATTCCTCAGTAAAAGGCACGAGAGCCTGTATGGAGTTTGCCAAAAGGCCCCTGAAAGACTCTGACTTCTCTAGTCTGATGAAACAAAGACTGAACTCTATGGCCTGACTGGCAAGTGTCATGTCTGGTGGAAATCAGGCACTGCTCATCACCTGGCCAATACCATCCCTACAGTGAAGCATGGTGGTGGCAGCATCACACTGTGGGTATGTTTATCAGCGGCAGGAACTGGGTGACAAGTTAGGATCGAGGGAAAAATGAATGTAGCAATGTACAGAGACATCCTTGTAGAAAACCTGCTCCAGAACCCTCTGGACCTCAGACTGGGGCAAAGGTTCATCTTCCAACAGGACAACGACCCTAAGCACACAGCCAAGATAACAAAGGAGTGGCTAAAGGAAAACTCAGAATGTCCTTGAGTGGCCCAGCCAGAGCCCAGACTTGAACCCGATTGAACATCTCTGAAGAGATCTGAAAATGGCTGTGCACTGACACTCCCCATGCAACCTGATGGAGCTTGAGAGGTCATGCAAAGAAGAATGGGAGAAACTGCCCAAAAATAGGTGTGCCAAGCTTGTAGCGTCATAATCAAAAAGATTTGAGGCTGTAATTGCTGCCAAAGGTGCTTCAACAAAGGATTGAGCGGAGGCTGTAAATACTTTTTTAGTTTATTTTTAATCATTTGCTAAGATTTCAAACACACTTCTTTCACATTGTCATTATGGGGTGTTGTTCATAGAATTTTGAGGGATATAATGAATTTCAACATTTTGTAACATAACAAATGTTGAAAGTGAAGCGCTGTGAATACTTTCAGGATGCACTGTATGCAGCAGCAGATATCCAGCTCTGCAGACTCCCCTGAACCTGAACCTAAAACACTGTGTTGCTGAAGATACATTTTCTAACATGTATATGTCAAGTTACGCAAGCCACGGCGTGTCCGTGTGTAGAAACTAGTAGAATTTCCACCTTCATTGATGTCAAAGCAAACTATAATCAAGCCAGTTGTTGTTTTTCCTCAAACCCCTTCTTGAAGATCATAATACTTCATGAAGATATTTCATTGACATTAAGCATGCAAAACAAACATCGAAGACACCTTTTAAATTCACGAAGGGGGCAAACTGGAGTCGACTGACCAATTTTGATGTCTACCAAAGCTTCAGAGGAACAAGTAGAGGAGTGTTCATCTTGGGGACGGAATTTCATTATGGTAATGAAGCTGTTCTTTATTTGGAATACATACAGGCTCTGCCTGGGATGACTAACCTTGCGGCGGAACATAAAAGTCAATAGAGGAGAAAATTGTATGGGCGACATTAGTGTGATTTGACACCAGAGGTCCTTCAGAAGGCTACACTGTTGTGTTCATGTAAAATCAGCCATTTAACCATTTCTTCTGATGATAATATCACTTAGCAACAAGCTTGCCATGCAGCGTGATATAGTTGGGCAAAAGAAGAGGTGATCAAGATCGACGCTGAGTATTAGAGCTGGATTCTGATTTGGAAATGCCCATTCCTGAAGAAAGTCTTCTGAAGACCGCACAAAGAATCCCGCATGATTCAGCATACATCTACACATTTCGGAGGTATTTTCAATAATTAACCTTTCTCCATCCTGACATATTACCTCAATGGCACAAATCGACAAGCTTTGCACAAAAAAGGCACAAGAACGGTTTGACGTACCAGCGGACGTCACTGCTCTCACTACTATTTAGCAATGCTAATATGATAAACCTTACCAGACTTTACGTTTAGTGAAGGCTTCTTTTCCGACGGCGCTAAAGAATTGGGAATGAGATTCAAAAAACAATCTGCGATTGATTGAAAACGGGGATCGAGTTACTGGCAAGGCACGTCTGAAGTCCTATTTCCATGTGTAAGTGTGTGTACTCTGATCGACCTTCACGACCCCGCACCTTCAACCCCTGCCTCCTCCAATATGGAACTTGACCCCCGTCGAAGAGGGCGACCCACCACCGAATGTAACCTTGACAAAGGTGAAGGGGCCGGCGTGTGTTTCCAATAAAACCCAAGACCTTGTGTGTACGTGTGTGTGTAGGTGTGTGTGCACTTGTGTATATGCACATATTTTGGGTCATAAGCATGGGAGCACATATGTGCGCCCATATCTCATAATTGTGTGTGAGAGCGTGTGCTGCAGTGTTCTGGAGACTGTCAGAGCCAGAGGCGCCAGGGACATGAGTTGACAGGTGTGTGGGACCTGAAAGGGCCCCAGACCAGGAGTATGGTTGGGCACACAATGCCCTCATTCAGGCTTTTTGGGAGACAGCCGAGATATCCCAGGACCCCCGTAACGAGCAGGTCAGAAAGGGCGTCCATTTCTCTGTGAGGTGATGAACAATGTCAACGCTTTCTATACTACTACACATCCTGTGGCCCAACCTGCCCCCTATTCACTACAGATGGTACTCCGTTCAAGGAACCAATGTAGGGAATGGTAGAAAAAGTCTGTTATTTGGGCCCAGCTCAATAAAGACATGAATGTACCTGTATCAACCTCTTAATAGGTAGGCTGACCTTGTGTTGACCTACGACCATAACGCAAAAGACATGACTTTGTGTTGACCTACGACCATAACACAAAAGACATGACTTTGTGTTGACCTACGACCATAACACAAAAGACATGACTTTGTGTTGACCTACGACCATAACACAAAAGACATGACTTTGTGTTGACCTACGACCATAACACAAAAGACATGACTTTGTGTTGACCTACGACCATAACGCAAAAGACATGACTTTGTGTTGACCTACGACCATAACACAAAAGGAAACATTTTTCTCTCTTTCGTCTTCCGTAGTGGACATTTGTGGATACTACTGCACAGGTGAAAAATCACATGAAAAAAAAAGAACTCAGTCTAAATAACACTCTACTACGGTACATATTGGAGTTCTGGGATGATATATCAGTGTAATTTTTTCTTTCACTTGACAATTTTTTTTTCTTTTATATCAAGGTTCACATTTTCAATTATCACCTCACTGTGTATCATTGCTAGGATAGCAGCTAGGGAGCTAAATGTAAGCCTCAAAAAACAATCACAGTGAGGTGTCAGGTGTCATTGACCGTACTCTCCTTTTTTCCACATTTGGTATTCATTTCCCGTTTGCAAAAGCACATGACCTGTGAGGTAGTTAAAAATGGCAGGAAAAATGAGACAGGTAACATTGTGTAGTAGGCAACTTGAGCACTGTGCCAACGCATACGCATCACATCTACACAACACACACACACACACACACACACACACACACACACACACACACACACACACACACACACACACACACACACACACCACAGAAAGCAGACAGACAGACATACACAATAAAGCAAATCATAGCACTACAAAAACGGATGGTGGGCTTCGAGAGAAATGGTCACTGTCGGGAAGAATTACACGCGGGCAGCGCTGCTATACGTCCTAAACGTACATCTGACAGAGGCTATTAAAACTCAGATGACGCTGGCAGAGCAGCCATCGATGCGTAAAATTGGACAGCCATTCTTCAGGAGAGGCATAAATCTATGACTGGCTTTAACATTAGAAGGAGCACTATAGAATCAGCTTCTGATGAAAGGAAAAGTAATTGAATCAGGTATGAATATAGATGGGAGATGGATTATAGATACAAAAACATGTGAATTCACACTGACCAGGAAGGAGTTGTACAGCAGCTATGCAGAGTAACAATGTAATAATTAAATCCCTCACTTACTATCTTGTTGGTTTGTCAAAGTAAATGTATTGCACGTTCACATCTTTTAAATTATTCACAGTAATTATAATACACATCTACCCGTCTTTGTTACCTTTTACTTGTTCAAGCAAGCCTCAATTAGTTTGAACACAGATTTACCTACAAAGGCCAGATTTTTTTTTTTAACAACATGGATGAAAATCATTGTTTTGGTGATACAGTTATGGCATAATTAACAGTGAAAATAATTTAAATGTAAAGACTACAAACTTTAAGATATATTCATTATGATGCAAAATGAATTCAAATGATCATTTACATTTTAAATGAATACTTAAAAAGAAGATATACACACGTTTTTAATTAAATGCAAGTTCATAACAACATATTAGTGACCCGACTCCTAATTGTCAAGTATGTGTTTGAAGCAACATGATATGGTAATGTGTGACTGTAGCAATGTTCTGTTTTTGCTCATGCTCATGTATATTTTTAGCATAAATCCTGAAATCTTTTTAATTCAAAAATATCTTATTTTTCCCCCCATTTTCTCCCCTGCCAATTGCTCTGGTCAATTATTATCCCCACTAACCCTGCCACGCCAGCAGCTCTGCAACCCCCCCCTCGACAGAATAGAGATGAAGGGCGCTCACATGGTTCATCCAACCACATGTCACAGAGCCGGACGATTCTTTACGCACTACTCATCCAACACGGAAGCCTTTAGTCAGATCATATACGGGATGATTACTCTCACCAACTATTTACTTCCGCGATTGAATTTACAAGTGCCCGATCTGCACACAGGGTCGCTGGAGAGCGATGTGGCATGGTGGATTATCTGACTTATCTATCCCGAATACGAATGCCAATTTGCGCAGCCTTTCACTGGAGGCCAGGGTTAAGTCGGAGCAGCCATAGTCAGGTTCGAACCACTGACTTTCATGATGTAGCTAGTCCTGCAAGGCATTTTGTATAGAGGCCTACTCAAAGTGTTCAGTCCTACAGAGTATTTTAACCTAATTTAGGGGGGGTGTCACTACATATATAACCCCTTCGGCAGGTTGATCTCAGTTTTGTTGCCTTGAGTACAATAAATATGTGGGCTCTGTAAAAAACTAACAACGGATGGAGTGACTGGGGATATTTTGGGGAGGGGTGATAGCCATGTGCCGGTGGATGACGCAAATAGACCTGGCAGCAGACTGCTTTAAAGTTACATTGTGGCTCAACAACGTGTTCAATTCTTCGCTGAGGTGCACATGGAGATAAGAGTAGTGTGTGCTCATCTGGTCATCTGCAATGAGGAAATCCACTAGACTCTTAAAAAAAGCAAGCTAATATTTAGCCTGTAGGAAACACCGTGAAAGCTGGTGAGAATGAGTAAAGAAACAGTTTGCAGGTAAACGTGTTCAAGATCAAAAAGAGATCTCCCAGATGAGAAAAGCTATGTTCTCAGATGAACCACGTACTGTGACTGTTGCCGTGGTGACATTTTGATGAATGGAGTTACGATCTACAGTGTTTAATAGCTTTCAAGATAAACTGGGGCAGCTTAATTTCCATGAACTCTGATATTCCTTTTCGAAACACAGAATTCTGTAATTTTGGCGTGAAAAAAAGCAACTGCTGTGCTAGTGTAGAAAAAGGGCAGAAGCAATCATAATGGCAGGCAGTGTGTTTTGGGTTGCAGTTTTCAATGCTCCAGTGATGAACTGAGGGATGCATACTAATGCCATAGGGACTGTGGAGCAGATTGTGAGCTTGTGCAGCCTCACCATTGGCTGCTTCCTAATTGGGCATTGAAGGAAGCAAACCTACACAGGCAGTCATTTACTAACTTGCCATTGCTTACACTGCCTGTCAGACTGTACCTTTCTTGTGACCATTTTTTTTGTCCACAACCTTTCTACTTTGCAGAAGCAATAGAAAAGTCCCTTACTGGATTTATTTGGTAAGGGTGATACTTCTGCCCTCTACGATATTTGCAAGTCATACCATTGCAGACTAGTACTCTCCAATGTCTGGTAGCATGGTAGCATTCCTAGCTTATCGTTAGACCCAGGTTCAGCTTTGTGTTCTAGCCAGGCAACCTAATTCTAACCAGCAGTGTTTGGGGTAACACAAGACCAAAGCTTGATTCAGCACTGGCATGCATACTCAGATGCATGGAACCCTCAACGGAAATTAATTCCTGGTTTCTGTTACTTAGGTCAAACACAGGTCGAGGAATTCGATTTTTCACAACGAGGCGTGAGGACCGAGAGATTGGATGGTGCAGTTCGCATGCCGTTAAGATGTTATATGGCGCTAAGCGCTAACAAAACAAACTGCAGGCGCATGGTAACAGACACAAGGAGACAGATGGCTCCCGGAGTGCCATTTCTCAAGCATGAGGACTTACTGCACGTGCTGGTGTGCGATTCCAGATCTCCTAGCTGGGGTGACGTTCTCAAGGAACCAGCGGGAAGGATCCTTCAGGAGGCAAACAAAACCCTAGGGTTTTTATCTGTGTTCAAAGAAAACCACCCATTTCTTTTGGCAATGGCCAACCTGCCGTATTGCTGGGTTAGAGGCCCAATCCTAAATAGTGAGTATTGAAAGAACTGATACCCAGGTGGCGTTTCGCTGCCAAAATAACAGTTTCAGTTCATCGGCTAGGCAGACAGCCTTGAAGGACAACCAAATGAGACACTGGAGTCCCTCTAGAGAAGGACTGGCTACCCTTGTCCTGACACCAGTACAGGAAATTGTGTTGTACTGGATGTCAACTGTCAAAAACACATCCAAACATCATAACCTAGGAGCTTATCCACATAAAGCCATTGTATGGCCCTTTCCTCATTCGTTAGAAGGCGTCATCTTGCACTCTGTTCTTTTTTATTTAAATAGGCAAAAGAGAGATGCGGATGGTCTGCTGGGCGAAATAGAAAGATTACAATCGTCTTGCCCACCCGCCCCTTCTCTCTCCTGTTGTCTCCCTTTCTGAGACCAGAGGAAGATCAATGCACCGAAAGCACTTCATTCCTACTCAATTTCATCCTTTACCACCGGTACAATTAAAACTCCTCTCGACCGACTTTCGAATCCAAATTCCCCCCTCAGCCAAGACAGGACCTGTTCAAAGTCATCAGTCGAGCGGCGGGTGAAAACCATTCTCCAGAGAGCCACTGTGGCAACGCTTATTCCACACACTCCCACTGATTATATGGCAGGCCAGGTTATTGACCACTTCGGGCTGGAGGATTCATTGGACGGAAGGCTGTATTGTGTGCCAGTTGTAGCCAATGATAAATTATATAAGGCCACAAGCAGCCAGTCTAAAGCCCAAAATGGCTCCCTCTTGTAATAGAAGTGGAGACTGTTCAGGTGAGGACACAGTAGCTGTCCGCTGGTGTGCCTTGTCTCACACAGAATAGTACGCCTGTGTGTCAAGGGATGACTGACCCTAAGTAACAAGCAGAAAGAGAGTTATTTTATGGAAACGCTGGCTACTTTATTAATCTGTTGAAATAGAGTGCATCCATCTCAATGCCACCATTATGAATTAAATGTAAAGTTGATAAATTAGTAGAGACCTTGTGTAACTAATACGACACAGTCTCCTGGAAATCTCAACATTTCCAGTGCTTTGGCATTGGAAATATCACATTTATTTTCCAGTTCAGTTTCGAGTTTCATAGAATATTACCAGTTAATCCTAGTTAAACCAACGTCAAAGTAGATGATTGATTTCATTACGGCTCATGATCTGGCAGGTGCGCCGCTGTAGTCGATTTGTAAATGAGAGGCAGAATGCAGTCTTACCAAAGCGTAACTGCACCTAGCCTTTGACCCACCAAATTCAAGGGTATTACTCGCTTTCTGTGGCTTAAATATCTCAGTGAATAGAAAACATAATGACCTGACCAATGCTGCTACATTCACTGTAGTCAATTAGTCGACTCGTTTTCAGACCCCTATTGATCATTGTCATTTTTCAAGCTGCCCCAGTGGGTTTTTGTTGCCTCTTCATGTGTAGCTCATCTCTGGGCTGTTGCATTGTGTACACCAGTCACTTCCAAGTCCCTCGTCTCTTACCTCTCCAGCTTCTCAAGCTTCTGTGTTGGTACAGACAGCAAACAATGCTTGCGAACCGCACTTCACACTGCGTGACAGAGAGAGTCATCCTGGAAGCTAAAATTAGCCTACGATTTTCTTTTAAATCACAGATAATTAAAGAAATGTGTCTACTCCTACTGATGCCACTCCACCTTTGATAAACATTATTATCCAGTCATTTGCTAACTTTCCACTATACATCTCAAACTCCCAAAGCTGCACTCTTTAACCTACTTAGTGAGCCCTGCGAATGAGTAACTCTCCCTTTACAAGAATAGGCTACCTTTGAAAGATGCCTTCATAATTTTTGCACGTTTTAAAACACAGCAGAATTTAAGGTTTGCTAAAACGAAAATGTTTTAGTGTTAAATTTAAATTGTTATGTTAACATGGTCTTTTTGGGGAGAATTACAAAACATACTTTAAATCAGTCCCTTGAGCCTCTAAAAGCTTTGCAATGAAAAAAAAAGAATTCTTCACATTTAAGATAATAAAACAACAAATTTCACTAGGGCATTTAAATTGTTCTAAGAATTTGCATCAGTAAATGACACGTTGGTTCTGGAACCCATGAAACACACTGCAGATCTGGCCGAGCCAACAGATACAAATCTGAAAATGACCTTGTTGTACTGGCTGCATTCATGTTGCTGCCCCAATTAGTTCTGCCCAGCTGCATGTATACAAGACCAACCAGCTGTGTTAGACACAAAGCTGTCTAAGAGAGGGGCTTTCCAACACCAAAAACAGAAACAAGATTAGAGACAGTAACCTTTCACCAAGTCAACTGTGACAGCCGAGGCACTAAGACGGAGGTACCTTTGGTCCCCCCCCCACCTCACCCCCAACCCAGAGCTCAAAAACAATTGAGGCTTTGAATTCAACAAAATGAAGTGCGTATACTGCCAATAATGGCTGGACGAGGAGAAGGATCCAAATGTAGCCACGCCGACAACAAAGATACATTTCACCACTTACGAAGGAATCTGTGGATTTCGTCTCAATTCATTTTGGTTGTTAATAGTTTATTAAAAGGTGTTGTAGCCACAGGAATGGCCCAGACACTCTATATCCACGCTGATAACAGTTAGAGCCACAGGTGAAGGAATGTAATTAGTAATTTAGCAGGAGCATAGCTGATAGAGCAACATCAGACGATTGGCTCACAATTGCCTCCACATCCTTTAACAGACGCAAACTTAGACTGCAGCATTCAGTTGATAACTTCCAGCATCTGTTTTATTTGTCATTGAGCGTGGGACGAAATTTGAGCTCGTAGTCCAGAAACTCACTACTGGTATTCTAAATATTGTTACACTGTAGACCTGTGAAACTAAACGTTTTGTAGCCATTTGCTTTCCAACCTGTGAATTTTAAAAATTGTATTTGAAACACTGCAAAAGAAGGTATTATCACAATGTTAATCTAGTAGTATTTATCCTTTGTGGAAATATGTGCCTGTGAGTAACTTTGCAGGCAACCCAGATCTTACTTCACACTCGTGACATCATGTGCAAGTTACCAATTACAAAACAGTATGACAGGATGGGTGTTAGATGGTTAAGATCAGGCACCTCATTGTTAAGGCCCAAGGCGAAAAACCACGTTGCAAGCTCTCTCGTCATTTGTCCTCGAAACCAGAACTTAAAGTCTGAAAAGGCGCAGACGATGAATAGGTGTTTGGTCCGAACACATTTGTCTTCAGCGTGTGCTACTGTTAGAAAACATTATCCACCAAATGGGATTCAACACAGATGTTTGGGTGTACTGCCCATGTGTCTGTGTGTAAAATGTGAGTAACCACTAGTTATGGACAGAGCAATCCACGGATGGAGTGAGCCTTGTTGAACAACAGTGGCTGTCAAATATCTGGTGAAGAGGATGAGACTTTAGAAGCGCTCTGCCTTACGGATGATAAATGGATGTAATATGGCACCAGTCACCCAGCTGAACCAGTCAATAGTACTGAGCAGAGAAATGCTACAGGGACAATAGGCAATTGTGATTCTAGTTTAGAATGACAAAAATGTAGGGCGACACAAGAAGGATCTCAGTTTAAATAAAACCACTACGCGACTCGTTTAAAATGCACATTAAACTAAATCTGAAGTGGCACCAAATCAAAATGTTTGGGAGCAAGTACATCCTCTCCCCATATATTCTTTTGATGTACGAATAATTTCAGCTGTTCAAATCTTTTACAGATTTGCAAGTTTGAAGATCACTTGTCTGCATTATGTAAGTAACACAAAAGGTGATTATGAGGAGACAATATGTGCAACATGGAACAGAGTGTCGAATGAACTCCCTTTTTCAATAGCTTTCCACAGGACAGAAAAACAATGATTACACAGTTTAGACTACACTTGAACTAATCCATTAAAGAAAGCCCCAACTAGTTCTAAAAATTGGAAAATACCATTTTCTCTCACACTTTTTTGGACATTTACAGCAGAAAATTAATGTTGAAATAGGGTTTATGGATATAAAATATATGCTGGGATATATGGAGGTCTTATATGTTTTGATCTGTTAGTCACACAGAAACCTAATCAGCTTGTGGGCTATCTGTTGACCTAACGTACTGGGCTATCTGTTGACCTAACGTACTGGGCTATCTGTTGACCTAACGTACTGGGCTATCTGTTGACCTAACGTACTGGGCTATCTGCCTCTCCTAGTAGGAGGATTTAAGATCCTTTCCAATGTGAGCTTCAGTCTATAGCCAAAGGCCCAAACCCTTGATCATTGAGGAACTGTGATTTCAATGTTGACATCACTTTAAATAGAGACATTTAATTTTGGTTGATTCCCTTAAATTATTATTGAAGTACAACATATACCAAAATGACAAAATCAATAATGGTCTGTGTTGTTATATTTACACAGGCTTCCATGCACAACTTCCATAAGGGTGCTAATAATTTTGCCGGTGACTGTAAATGAAGGCTGAAGAAAAGCACAAGGATACATTGCTTTGCTTCAGGCTTGAGCCATCTTTCTTCAGTAGCAAAGGTGCTTGTTTTATTGGTTCCAAACTACTCTGTCTAGATAAAGACAGTAGATATCAATAGAAGGCCAAGCAGAATCCACAGAGTGTAGAACCAATGCCGTCCTAACCTAGAAGTGTTATTCGAAACAAAATGTATTATCTTTAGATAGTTATGAAGGTCCCACCATTGCAAGAAGTTTTGCACTGTAAAAAAACTAACCAAGACAGTTCGCCCTGTAGCTGATAAAAGCATATTTCTGCTCTTGTCCTAAAGTCTGTCAAATGCATTTGGTGTCATCATCAATCGCTCCTGCATTATGGCCAAATTTGTTTATGGTGATTTGATTGAAGTTTACATTTCTAATGCACATATCCTTTCTGAATTTATATAAATACACTGCTAAGGAAAATTAAGGGAACATTCATCACAGTATTAAACCAAGGCAATGCAACTTCAGGGATATCAATCTGTCTAGTTAGGAAGCATAAGCGGTTTTGAATCAATGTCACCTGTTTTGGTGCAAATGAAAGTGACAACAGGTGCACTGGACAGGCAACAGCAAGACAACCCCCAAAACGGGAGTGGTTTTGCAGGTGAAGGCCACATACAATTGCGCTCTTCTTATCCGCCCTGAGTGATTCTTCTTTAGTTTTGTGTTTTGTTAGTGTCCTTGTTGTCACTACTGGTAGCATGAGGTGGTACCTGCAGCCCATTCAGGTTGCACAGGTAGTCCAGCTACTCCAGGATGGCACATCCATACTTCATTTTTTAGAAGTGTACATAGTTAAATAGTTACATTTATTTGATTTCACAAGCCACAAAAATTGTGAACTTTGCAGCATCATGACCCATACTCGATTTGAAGTAAAATCATGATACTGATGGATTTTCTATCTTTTAGAATATTCTGTAAAACCTTTGCTTTACACATTATATAAGAAACATTTGCAAAAAAAAACATTTCTTGAGTTTCACTTTTTGAAAAGTTTTTTTTCAGTTCTTTAAAGTCTTTATCCTAAATATGCTATTCTGAATATTGTGTTCCGTAGAATTTTTTAGTTTGTGTCAATAATCGGTAGGCCACAAAAAAAAGTTAGCAACACTGAACACATTTTTTGTGTACAATATTTAACCAGGTAGGAATGCTAGTCCGAACACATTGTTATTTATATTACTAATGACTTAATTACAAGTCCCACTGAAGCAACAGATGTGCTGCGCTCATGAAATATGCGAGCTTGAAGTGCTGATCAGACAGCTGTTTAGCCTGATCAGCAGATTATGACTCAATGCTGTCAATTATCTTTGAATAATTTCTGAGCTTCGTTTCTTATGAAAAGCAGACCGATTCATTTTAACTGCCATTGCAGCGCAAGCAAGCAATGAACTACTTAAAATATTCTTATCAATCCTACACATGCTGCTAGCGCACATTCTCAAATCTGGTCCTCGAGGCCAGTTCCATTTTATTATTGAAAATCTCTAATCTGTCACTGTTGGGGAGAGCGAGATGTTGGCCATTTCCAACACAAATTAAATTAGCAAAAAAAGTGTTTCTAATCAAAAATGTATAACCAATAGTAAAACAAAAAATTCCACATTGAAAAGGTTAATAAAATTGATTTCTTTTTAAAGTTCTTCACATTTATATTATCAATTAAGTGTAAGCATCAAGCATGTTTTCATTCAACATGTTGTTTTCTATTTATATCATCACAATTTTGTAGCTGAAAAAATGAGTTAACACAAATCCTTTTCTGTATATGTTCAATTTAACCAATATAATTTGTTACAACCAATTTTAAGTAAAAATTATAGCGAACACCTATCAATATATACAGTATACGCAGCTTTAATAATGCATATTTAAATATTTGGCGACCAAACAGTGTGTTATAATATAATGGAAAATTCTGGAACACTAGGAATTGTATATTCCTCTATAGCATGGTGTGAGCATAAACCAAGTCTTGTATATTTTTGTTGCACCCTTCTGATCCACAACACTTGGTTACTGCACCTTAATATCACACCTACAGATCTGCAAATGGAGATAGAATAGGCTATATGCACAACGCCACTACTTCCTGAACTTAAATGGGCTCCTTTGTTTCCTGTCTTACATTATTGGACAAACTGATTAATCCACTTGTGTTTGACCATTGTGACACACGTGGATTAATCAGTTTGTCCAATAATGTAAGACAGGAAACAAAGGAGTCCGTCTAAGTTCAGGAAGTAGTGGAGTTGTGCATATAGCCTATTACTCAGAAATCCTGGGGAACTGAAAACGCACACAAAGACAAAGAGAAAGGGAAAAGAAATATGAGACGCACGCATGACGACATAACTCTTACACACGCATGTTAGCCCCGGCTAACCGGTGTTGTCCTCTGACCGTTAAGGCGAGTGGAGAACAGAGGCTGCTGGGTGTCTATGAAAGCCCACTCCAGCCCTCGACTGAAGGCGAACTCTCTGTGTACGCAGGCGAGTGAAAAAGGTCCCATTTTCCAGATTCTCGCCCTGCGGGGTCTATGCCTGCGCGCCAGCACTGTTATCTGCTGCTTATTATTTGGCTGAATGAGCCAGAGCCGAGCTCCCGGGGCCGTTGCTGACATAATGACTGATTACCGTCTGCGGCTCCCGTGAAAATCCCACCGCCGCCACCGGGCTGGCGGTAGCTTGGCACCGCTGGAACAGCCAGGGGGAGCAGTAACAGCCTAACCAAGCCACCTCTCTACCTGTCACGGCTGATGAAAGTCTCCAGCTGACACCCGGGTCAATCTGTGCCCATCACCAAGCTCCTCGTCACAAACCCACTACCTCTAAGGATGTGGAAGTGGTGTTGCCAATAAAGACTTCCAAACCTAGTGGGTGTGGGCCCCGACATCCTTGTTAAAAAAAATATGTGTTATACTGATTAAATAACACATACAACTGCAATGAGACAGGGTACAAACATTCAAGCAGATGTCAAGGAGTGAAATCGATTCATTTGACTGTAAATTGGAAGCATTTTTTACTGTTAAATTGGGCCCGAGGGGAACATTTTGGGATCATATTTTGTCGACTGGAGAAAAAGTCTAACATGAGTTAACAGAGATGCTGGGGTGGGCAACATTTGTCTGTGAATGTTTAATGTGAAGACTGTAGCTTCTACCTGTAGCTTTTTCAAGTGTTGTGACACACAATACCTGTCTCTCAGTATTCTTTTTGATACCACTTCCTATCCGTCTCCTGCAGTGCTCTTTTCATACGGTGTGGGAACCAATCTGTAACGAACGCTGCGGGAGGGTCCTCATCATTGCCGCCATCAGCGTTTTGCAGACAGCGCTGGCTTTTTGGCAGTCAATCAAGTTGAAGGTGAGAGGAGAACATGTCGTGGTTTAAACCGGTTCGTTCTGCAGCTTCCTTTAGAACGTCTCTGCCATGAAGGTGCAAAAGAAAATGGAGAAGGGAACAGAGAGGGGGGATTGTGTCCTTGTATTCGGACACAGGTCATGTCCAATAGAAACCTACCGAGGGAGGGACTAGTGAATTTGTCCGATTTACACATTTACATCTTCTTGATTCAGGTCCAGTTCGATTTAGATCTGTAATTCTGGGCCAAATTCAACAATGTAAACTTTATTCTCCAAGTCAGATGGTTAGCAACTAAGACCTTTAGTCAGAAGGTTCAATTGCTGAGTGGGTCAAGTATAGTTGTGCCCTTGGGCAAGGCACTTTATCCTAAGTTGCTCCACGGGAAGTCCTGTAATTAGCTCTGCATAACAGCATCTGCTAATCGAATTGACTAAAATGTAAAAATGTAAATGACTGTGCGTGGTGTGAGGTATGACTTAAGGTAAACGGTGCTGGGTTTTACTGTACCACCTGCTTTCAGTCTCATGGTAGAATCATATGCATCACTGTGAGTGACTCCTGCAAATAGCCTACGGGATAAGGCCGTCCCACTCGGTTTAAATCCAATCCTATAGCTATTGATTAGAAGAATCAATTTGGACTCGGTCACAAGTGCAGCAGGCGATGCTGAAATGCTGCAATACATTAAAAGACACAATTGAGATCAGATTCTGATCAACGGAATGGATTGAGCCCCGTTGAATGGATTGCAAGTGTGCATTCCTCTAATTAAAAATGAGTCTTTCACTCAATATGACGTAGGCATTACTCAGGCAGAATATATCAAACCTAGTGGCTAGCTACAAACACTGAGATATCGAGCTTGACGGAAGTTTAAAGGATTTTGTTGACCAACATAGCCTTTGAGAGGCTTGCCTTCATGCAATATGGCAGAAGGTTCTGAAGGCAAATCGCTTGGAGGAAAGTATTTTCGGCCTAGTGTTGTCCAGCCATCTAAGCCACAGACTCCCGGATACATGTGCTGCTGCAGCGTAGGTTTAAATCTGATCTACTGAACTTAAAAGCACTCGCTTCTCCATCTAAAACCACTTTCTTGTTCAATAAAGCATAACATTCCATAAAAAAAAGTCAGAAACTGTTGGTTGTGACACCTTGTGGATTAGTGATAAAATGACACTGACAATGAATAGAGTTAAACCAATGTCCCTCTCTACCGGCATGTAACATTTCAATATTACTGTCGCTGATACGTGTTGCATTAAATTATTACAGTTCCTTAAGGGAAAACAAAAACCCATCCAGTATACTAAAGACATCAAGCATGACAAAAAGCAGGCTGATCTGATATTAAAGAAGAGCATTTCAAAATTCATAAAGAGCAGAAATAACACACATGCAGAATATGGAGATGGCAAAAACCACGCTAAATCCTGACCCGTAGGCTAGCATGTGCACTTGCCACATACTTACAGTTTTACCTGGCATGGACTTTGTTTTTTTGAAGTTGGGGAGCAAAGTGCATGATGGGAATTTATTATGTATGGTATCAACTGCTTGATTGTATAATCTTGCGGAGGAAGCTGAATTATATCGTTAATATTCCCTAAAAGGTTCCCGTCTGGAAGGATATTGTACTGTGTCATTAAAAACGATAACAGTAACAGTTTGTAAATGAAAGTAACAGTTTCATTTATTTGTCGCCTGTATAGGAGACACAGTTTTTAATTGCATGTTCGGTGAAAATCGTGTGCCACGGCTCAGCAATGCAGTTATAATAGTAAAGAACTATAAGGAATAAAAATGTAAACACTAAGATATAAGGGTTGAAGATATATACCAATATTACTTTTTGTAGCTGATCAGTGACATGGAATTAATCAGTTCTCAAACCAACTGCCTAAGTTTTACGTTAGTATAACATCACATTAACTAACTGACTGCATATCTAAAATAGTAATATGTACTTACAATTCAAAAGTTTTTACACAACTTGAACCCTACCGGCCAGCTCTTTTTGATCTTAAATACTTCCCAATGGCTTGATTGGTCTGGATTTCAGGCATGTGATAGTTAACATTTGGTATTTTCCACTTCTGTAAAGTAGATAGAAGACAAACTGTGTATTGATATTTATGATGTGCAATAGTGCATGCCACTAAAGACACCTTTCCCATATTTGGTCTACAATTAGTGGCCAGATGAGCAGGTCTCCTTGGTTAGGAAGGCATACACACTGCCATCTCCTTTCATTTGTATGCGGCTGCAGGTGCACTTACACATTACAGATTCAGGCCCAAACCTGCTTTCCAAAAAGGACATAAATTACCTCCCAAGTCCCTCCATTTTGGAAGAAAATCACTTTGTCTTTGAGTCCCCAACTCATCTTCTCTTTGGCTAGGGGAAAAAATAAAATCTTCTAACCTAAGAATGCATGAACGTCTTTATATCATCCTCTCCAGAGAAAACTTGTCACATTGTAAAATACATGTAGACAAATGATCTGACTTTACAGAGTTGTAAAGAGGTTGATGTACTGGGGTTTCATCCAACTGTCAGTTTGATGGCTTCTGGGTGCATTTTAACAACACCGGGAGGATCAGAAAGGAAAGGTTGGATTCCTTTAAATGCTAAATCGAAATTTTCTGAATTATACGAGCATCCAACATTTAAATGATTTCACAATCACACCTCATGTCAGGTTTAATTTACAGACATAACCAGTGAACTTCTGATATCATTTTTTTTCTGGTGTAGGAAGAATAGGTTATTTCAAGCAATCTGATATTAATAAACTAAAGTGGCTGGGAAGTAACTAAAGAATTAGACAAGCAGGTGGCAGTTAAACAATGAAGCGTTAAGACCATGGTTCTATTGTTTGGGTTTAAATGTAACATTAGTTCAGGTTGATACAACCTGGGTCATTATTTTCCATTTATTTCCTTTATAATTAAATAACCAATGGAAGAGCTATTCTTAGACACTAAAAGGTAAATATCTACGTTATTCAATGGATTTGATTAAAATTAGAAAGATGCTATCATGACTCTACAAATCCATATCTGCTTATTCTACTGTTACATTCGGCCTATGTCTGACAATTTAATAGATTTAGACAGTTACAAATTGAATGTGTTCTACAATCAAAGCGATGAAGGATGCATGTCCATTTGTGAAAACGGCAGCACTCAAAACTACAAAGCGTATACAAATGCATCATATGCAGAGAGCCTTTGAGGTATCTGGCATGTGGTTGGGGAGTTGCAAATTGGAACGCTGCTCAGCCTAAGTGTTCTGACCCCCCCGGGGACAAGTTAACTACAGTAAGTGGCGAGTTGGGGGGTGGGAAGGAGGTGGCAGATTACTGAATAACTGCAAGCTCAGGGAAAGTCAACGAGCGAAGAAATTTGACTTGGAGGGGAAATAACGTCATTGGTCATGCTTGTGACGAGAGTACGTCAAACAGTGAAACCATGCCCCCGCCGACGTGACACCCTCACGGGCTTTTATTCAAATTGAATGCATAAATTAATTCAACGAATGTGACGATGCAGCGGACCTCGAGGAGGATGGTCCATGGTCTCTTTTTACATGTTGTTTCATACGGGAGAGACTGTAGCATAGTGTGTTTAAATGTCTGGGTCATGTGATTAACGCGGGCCAATGCTGATTTAGGGTGATGTTATGTTCTATGGTGGTCACATTCCCTAGTTCTACAGACTGGGAGGTGGCAGTCTTTGTTTCTGTCAACACATACGTTTAACATATTTTCTGGTTGACAAGCCCATGGAAATCTGCTATGACTATTGTCCGCTTTTTTAAAACACAGCAGACTCACTGGATGGCCACAAAACCCCATAATTCCAGGCCCCTTCCGTCCAGTTTAGCTCCTTCCGTCCGTCCCCCTCGAACCACAATTGGGGGTAAACATGTGAGTAATGAAAGGAGCTGGAATTAATTTGGTAATCCCCATTATTATGAGTGTAAAGAATAGGTTTGTTAGAGGAAACAATGGATGGGTTAGCGAATGAGAAGGACGAAGGCGGGGTGAATGTGCAGCATCCCTCACCACTTCCCAGCCACCTCACACGCATTCCCGTTACTGACAACGAACGCTACAAAGAGCAGGACAAAAACACACATGACTCACGGCGTAGTGACGTAATGAGCTACTGAGGGGAATGAATAACAACTGCTCAGATGTCGAGGACGAGGCTGTGCTTAAACACGGATGGAATGGTGTCATTGTTTTTCGGAAGAAAAAAAAAGGCAGAGAGGGTCTTCATTTTGGATATACACCTCTACCCGTCCGATCACGCAAACCAGTGAAGATGCAATGGTCAAGTTAGACTGGCGAGACCTCGCTAACCTGTGCAACTGGAGTGGAGCTCGGATGACTGACACCCTGACTGAGCCAGTGACGTCACAACTGCCCGGTGCGGTCGCCGTGGCTTCTCGAATCTACGATGGAACAAGACCACTCCTCAACATCAGTCAGATGCAGCTACAGCAGCATTGAACCGGTTTCAGATTTGAGGGAAAACCTCTCGTCTGGATTGTGCTGACCGATCCTTCCCCCGTTCCGTAAAAATGCTGCTTTTGCCGAGGACATTGGCAACTGTACCGTTAAGGTTATACAGAAGGTTTGACTAACAAAATACAGTCTAGCCCTCTGGTACATTGCACACCATGACCCGTTCAGTATTTCACACCCCAAGTTAAATGTAAGAGGCTCTTGCACATATTGTGACCGGTTATTTTTCAAGGCATTACATTGCCAATCAGGACAACCTTGTTTACCTTCTAGCTACTGAGTAGAAACAGGTGGGCCTCTCAAAATTCCTTTATGTACATTCTGATGTGAACTGAGCTGGATCTGGTGTTCCCAATGATATGTTTTCTTGAATGCCCAAGAAGTCAAACGTTGTTAAGGAGGAAAACCAGAGGAAGACGCTGAGTTAGGGAAGTGGGTCACCAACTGTTCTACACAGCAGAATTTCTATTTTGACAAGCTCATGAAATGCAAGCTCCATAGTATCACAGCTCGGCAGCCCGGGGTACAGATCTAGGGTTGGTTGGCTATCCTACTATTTGACAGCTTTGGACGCCTACAAAGGCTAACTGTTACTGGCATCCAGACTACAATTTTGCTTAAGACCAGAGAAAGGCAGCTGGTTTTGGTGTGTTCCGTGTTGGCTGTTATGTGGTCCATAGCTGGAATCACATGGATTTTGTTTCTCAGAACATCCAACCATATTGCTAACAATCAATCTGTTACAGAGGGATAAGAAAACCCACATTCCTTGAAAAACTTAAATATTAATGTAGTTAGAAGGAAGTTAGAGAACACAATTTTTCAATAGCAAACAATATGATGTTGTCAGAGAGAAAAACACAATATACTGTATGACTGTAAAAATCTGTGTGTGTGTTTGAATCGCTTTACTGATGTATTGTTTTTTGTAGTTTTAAATTAATCACAAGTGCGCTGTCCTATATGTCTGTGTTGCTCTGTGAGTGTGCCTGGTACAAAGCCTCAATCTTTAAAGCTCCAGCCCTTTTCAGATCAATCTTTAGTGCCGAGCTAACCACGGTGGCCAAAGCACTTATCCCAGACCACAATAATGAGCCTAAACCCCCTGTCATCTCACTTCTAGGATCATGCAATCACCTGCTTTAGAGTATGCCTCGTGTCACTTCCTGAAAGCCACGATTGGCTCTAATGGCCAGTATGTTTTCTGTCACATAGTGTCCATGGTGTACTCAAGGACTATTCTTTGTTGTTCTGTACAATTGGACACTTTGAGGTCGGCCGATTTTCCGAGCCGTGGCGTTGAGAATCCAATTGCTGCCCCCCCCCCGTCTTAACATGTCAATCAAGAAAGGATTCACCGCCGTAGCATGCTGAACGCCTCGGTACGGACCCATTTTCTACTGGATTTGTTTTCTGTTGTTGACAGTTTGCGAAAAAGCTTTTTGCTGCAACCCCTCTGCCCGAGCTCTTTGTCAGGCCAGACACTGAAAGTGTTGAGCGAGACATGCCTCGAGGACCTTTGCTTTTCACGGTCACGGTTCCTTTTATTTTCTTCTTCATAGGACACATTCCTGCCACAGACTGGCCCCAGCAGACCGGCCTACCTCACCTTAACAGCATGATCAGTCCTGTCCTGTAGAGCCCTCACACAGACAGCACTGTCCTTTCTGTCCTAGGTGTGTGTGTGTGTGTGTGTGTGTGTGTGTGTGTGTGTGTGTGTGTGTGTGTGTGTGTGTGTGTGTGTGTGTGTGTTCATTTGTTTCTCTATGTTCCCTAATGTGAAAAATTGTGAAAGGCAAGGACTTAATCCCAGATGCCATAAACTGTGGTGTTAGAGTTCAGACTGAAGCTTAGGTTAAGGTTGGGGAAATATAGGTTTATGAATGGCAAAAAATATTGTCCTCAAAAGTCATAAAAACAGAATGTGCACATCAATATTCTAGTCATTACACCTGTTAGAATACAAACCCTGCCCTATGTATCCATAAAGAATGTGACAGAACTAAGCTACATTAAACTTTCTAGGCGTTGTTTTTGGTAGAAATATAACAAATATATTACGCCAAATACAGCAATCTGTAGGAACCAAAAGTCAATTTGTGACCAGCCATAAATCAGACATTTCAAGCAATCCAGCAATCCCTAAAATAAATTCCGTCACTAATTTTGGCAAATATCATATTGGCAGAAAATACCACATTAAGTGAAACACAAGTGTTATTTCGGTTTGTCGGAAAAGCACTGAAGAGGAGGACAAAAAAACACAATTACCAGGTGCTGCTGGCTTCGACTATCTTGCTGGAAATTGTTTTTCTGGCTCCGATGACGAAATTAATTTCCCTCATTAAACACAGTGTACATGGAGCACAAGCGAGTCAGTGCAGAAGCAACAATGAACAAATGGCTTTTGATTCCAAAAACAGACAATCATACATGCAGACACTGAGAATGGTATGAATTTCACCTTCAAATCCATTTTGTATACGCGCCTGAGCAATGAGCTATATCGACTGTCACAATTATGTACTGCACCTGAACTGGCAGGGGAAAATAGAGAAGAAACTCCACCAGTTACAGATTACCCTGAACACTGTTAAAAGCTTCCTTCCTGTAGAGAAGTGTTGTCTTGGTGTTGAATGTAATGTATAGGAACATTGGCTTTGTTCAGACAGCTCTGATTCAGAGAACTCACAACACCTCTCACACTAAAGCTTTCAAATCATTTGAGCTGTGAAAAGAATGTAGGGCTATTCTATAACAAAGGGAAAATGACTGCGTGCAAGTGTGCGTGTACTGCAATTTACAGGGACCTAAATACCCAACAGAACTTGCGGCGAGCCTTGGTAGGCAATGCAAATCAATACAGGGCTAGAACTCCAGTGAAAGCCTTCAATAACTATAGTGGAGCTATCAAGTCCTATTCTATGAGCTTAACCTGATGAAGAGAAATCAAGAGCTCACATCTCCATTTATACTGTAATCGCAAATGTGATAGAACATGCTGGGTAACAATGACTAAAGGATTTTTTTATGAATGGAATCAACTTAAGGAAAATGCAAAAACACTACTCGGGAACTGAGTACATAAAATACATTTAAATAAATATGATAATATATTGGGTTGAGTCTGAGGAGAAAATGTGATTACAGCCCCTATGGAAGCAGTCAGAATTTGGTTTTGTGAAACAGGTTTAACTGAGGGCACCATGTTAACCGGTATTGCTACAAATGAACCAGCATTAAACTGGTATTGTTTATATATTACACTATATATTATAACTGGTATGGTTATAAATTAACTGCTTTGGATATATAGTATTTGTAAAAGATACCATACATTTAAAAGACATACTTTTACTATTGCAAAAATCAATTTCCTAGATTATAACAGATGCATATGCCTGCAGCTGTTTTCACATGTATGGATCAAACACAGTGCTGGTACTCAAAGCTATTTACCTGTCATAACGGTTCCAAATCCGCTCAGAAAACGAGGTGTTCTAATCAACACCTGCTTTGATTTAGACCTCATATAAAGTTTAGTAGATTGTTTTTTTTCATGACTTACACCACGCGTGCTATACTGCTGTATTTGTAAATTATTAGTGGGCATGTAAACCCTCATCATTTCCTAGTTAGGAAACAGACTGGAGTAGGGCTGCAACAACGAATCGATGAAATCGATAAAAATCGATTATTAAAATTGTTGGCGACAAATTTAATTATCGATTCGTTGGGTCTACGTTGCTGCTCGCTGTGTGATGGAGCTACGTCACTTAAAGAAAGAAAAAACATTTTAAACTGTCTGACCGAAATCTTCGATATTATGGCAGAACTTCACTTCAAATTA
>JACXGM010013268.1:7880-23288 GCA_016801145.1 Umbra pygmaea | reverse complement strand
CCAGCCATATGGTGAATATGCAGGTGGCTGGTAGATTTGCTTCCCTCACCAGCCTAAAAACAATAGTAATCTACTGAGTAGCTGGTAAAATTTGAACATTTACTAGCCGTTTGGCTGGTGGATGAAAAAGTTAATTTTGAACCCTGATTATAATATGATGTATAATATCAACTGGTCATTTCCCAAAACCAGTAGGATTAAAATATAATGTGTAATCTCAATTGGACATGTCCCAAAACAGTGAGATATAATATTATGTGTAATATCAACTGGTCATGTCCCATAACCAGTGAGATTTAATATGATGTATAATATCAACTGGCCATATCCCAAAAACAGTAGGATTATTATATGATGTACTGTATCAACTAAATTTAAATACCAGATGCATTCAGTGGTAATGTCCATTCCCTCATAATGGGAAATTAAACAGGATGCAGTGTAGATTGCCATCTTGAAGTGATGGTTCGGAGTAATATAACCCTAGGGTCCTTTGCACCTTGACCTAGAGCCAAACAACCCCCCATAAGCTTTTTTCTGTTGTTATAACATTGGTCGAGTAAGAGCCATCAGCCGAATGGCTTAGTGCAGGCGCTAATGGAAGGAAGTGTGTATCTTGTAAATAACCCCACTAATAATGCCGGGAATGTTACCAAACGTTTTCAGTAGTACAAATAGGTTCTGTACTTATAAAACGAGGCATTGAAAAGTTTGTAAGTACACCAGAAGTATATTTAAATAACACTTGCCTGATGGCTGCTACTCTCGGCTGCTAGGCAATACATGTTGTGCTCTGTGCGTTATCTTGCAGGATCCCGTGGGATCCCACGGGATCTCGCGGTAGCAGCCATCAGGTAAGTGTTATTTAAATATACTGCTACCACGATCCCGCAAGATCAAGTGTAAGCTGGAAGGTTTGTGTTGCTGGACACATTTATAGCTAGTTTTTTGCATTAAGCATGCAATGATACACATAAACACTAGAACTACACTATATCTAAATATGTGAGACCAGTGAGCAGAACATTCAAAATATGTTCTGTTCCTGAACAAGGCATTTAGCCTTAATGGTTCACTGTGCGTGAACCAGGGGTTGAGTCAAATGCCAAAGTTCTTCTCAGTTGGTGCTTGTGCGCAAGCAGGAACATTTGAGTCTTTATCGCATATTTTTGTGTACCAGTCTGGTAACCTTTCGGCCAACATGGTCTGAAACACAGAGGAATATAAAAGGAAAACCAACCCACATTTTTAAATCTCGGCATTTAGCCCACTCAGGAATCAAACCAGCAGCCCTTTGATTATGTCTGACTCACTAACCACTTGTCCATCTGACGCTCCACATCTACCGGTTCATGTATGTTATGGTTCAATACCTAGGTGAATAAAATCAATTAGATTCTATGTAGTATTTCAACAATGGGATGAATGTCCTTAGTGTTAAATTACTATTGAGATTGGCTGAATGGATTTAAAGGAAGTTAAACAGGAAGCACAGAGAGAGAAAAGTGGAGAGAGCAGAAAGATAACATGTATATATTGGAGACTATTAACTCCTATACTGTGTGATTCCCAGCATGAAGAAGTATATGTGGAAAGAAGTTCCCAACCCCAACAACTGTTCCTGGGCCCAGGGGATGGACTTCAGGAAGGTAATGTAACCCAGTGTAAATATTGTCTATATCAACATTAGGAGTTCATAATAAACTCTCTCCAGAAGTTCAGTGAGGATCTCTGAATGATCCAATGTTGACCTGAATGACTAATGATGATAAATAGAATCCACCTGTGTGTAATCAAGTCTCCGTATAAATGCACCCACTCTGTGATAGTGTCAGAAGTCTGTTGAAAGCACAGAGAGCATCATGAAGAACAAGGAACACACCAGGCAGGTCTGAGATACTGTTGTGGAGAAGTTTAAAGCCGGATTTGGATACAGAAAGATTTCCCAAGCTTTAAACATCCCAAAGAGCACTGTGCAAGCGATAATATTGAAATGGAAGGAGTATCAGACCACTGCAAATCTACCAAGACCCAGCCGTCCCTTTAAACTTTCAGCTCATGCAAGGAGAAGACTGATCAGAGATGCCGCCAAGAAGCCCATGATCACTCTGGATGAACTGCAGAGATCTACAGCTGAGATGGGCAAGTCTGTCCATAGGACAACAATCAGTCGTATACTGCACAAATCTGGCCTTTATGGAAGAGTGGCAAGAAGAAAGCCATTTCTGAAAGATATCCATAAAAAGTGTTGTTTAATGTTTGTTACAAGCCACCTGGGAGACACACCAAACATGTGGAAGAAGGTGCTCTGGTCAGATGAAACCAAAATCGAACTTTTTGGCAACAATGCAAAACGTTATGTTTGGTGTAAAAGCAACACAGCTCATCACCCTGAACACACCATCCCACTGTAAAACATGGTGGTTTTAGCATCATGGTTTGGGCCTGTTTCTCTTCAGCAGGGACAGGGAAGATGGCTAGAATTGATGGGAAGATGGATGGAGCCAAATACAGGACCATTCTGGAAGAAAACCTGATGGAGTCTGCAAAAAAAGACCTGAGACTGAGACAGAGATTTGTCATCGAACAAGACAATGATCCAAAACATAAAGCAAAATCTACAATGGAATGGTTTACAAATAAACATATCCAGGTGTTAGAATGGCCAAGTCAATGTCCAGACCTGAATCCAATCGAGAATCTGTGGAACGAACTGAAAACTGCTGTTCACAAATGCTCTCCATCCAACCTCACTGAGCTTGAGCTGTTTTGCAAGGAGGAATGGGCAAAGATTTCAGTCTCTCGATGTGCAAAACTGATAGAGACATACCCCAAGCGACTTACAGCTGTAATCACAGCAAAAGGTGGCGCTACAAAGTATTAACCTAAATTTTGTTCCACTTCATGATTGTGTCCCACTTGTTGTTGATTCTTCACAACAAATTACAGTTTCATATCTTTATGTTTGAAGCCTGAAATGTGGCAAAAGATCGAAAAGTTCAAGGGGGCCGAATACTTTCGCAAGGCACTGTAGGTGTGGTTTGGGTTTAACGTGCAATAAACCAATCAGAGAGTCATCTCACATTCCCTTTAAGAGCATGTGCGCATGTTCCATGGCGGATTGCTATTATAACGGCGGATTGCTATTGATTTACACAATGTAAATAAAGAAACGTCACAAGACATACTTTCCAATGTTTTGGGCTCACTCTCACTGAATCACGAAGTTATGAATGAATGGTAATATTTTTGCAATGTAGTCTAACATTAGGGCGAGATTACTTTGCTTGCCTCACTCTTCTGTCAAATAAGCTCTCCTCTCCCATTCTTCTGCTGCTGGGGCATTTGGGTTAAGTGGCAAAAAACAGCACATGCATTTCAACATCACTTCTCCTTAAGTCCTCTAATTTTTCCTCTCTTATGTCATCAACCCATCCATGATTCATGGACATGTTGTGTAAAACACAACAAGCCACAAAGAATGATGTGACTTGAGTAGTGTAAAGTGCCTCCTGTCCTATCCAAACACCTGACGCATATTTTCAGTGTGCTGAATGTTCATTCAATTAGGTTATACTGCGTGTTTGTGTGTATTTTCAATTAAACAGCTTTACACACACTGTTTCTGGTATTAAATGCTGTCATCCTCAGCCATGTTTTAAATGGATAGCATTGTCTCCTTCACAGCCACCCATCCAAGGGGGGATTCCCATCAATGATGGCAGAGTTTGCAATAAATGAGTCGTGGCTTGAGCCAGGGTATTTCGCGAAGACATGGGTGATTTTACTATTAGCATCGCAAATGACTTGTATGTTGATTGAATGGGTTCCCTTGCGGTTGATGTATATCAGTGTGAATAATTCATTCTGAATAATTTGGGTCAATGTGTACACTAGATGTATGCCTATTTTTTCACATCTTTGGACACCACAATGATTTCTCTCGTGTGGTAATATTTTTCCTTCTAATTATGTATTTCAATAATGGGAACTGCTACATTTGTGTAGATGAGAGGCGCAAAGTGTATGCGCGTTGTGCACACGCTACATTATGGCCAAGCATGCACCCTTAAAATAGCATCTGAATAACACACCACTGACTTTTAACCAGGTTTTTCCTGGTCAGTGGTAGAATTGTTTTTGGGAACTGCAAGATAGCACCAGGTAACGTTTGCGCCGGAACACACCTCTTCTTTCCCTGAACCCTAATTTACCGGCGCGTGTCTGTGGAGGGAAAAGTCCCCTATGCATCGGGTGCAAGATAGGAATGATAAATGCTTTGCTTTAAAAAGTAATTGCGCTGGGTGTAAGGTGTCATTACCTTTAAGAGCCAGGTGCATTTGTACATTGGCTCATTGCTATTATGATCGCGGATTTGCACCATATTATACACTTCCCTGTGTGTGTAACAAGCATAGTTTGCACGCGCTGTGTGTAAACCTAGGTACATTTGACTAATTTGCTTTTAAAATAACAAAGACATGGGGCCCTATTTTAACGATCTAAGCGCATGGCACAAGTGCCATTTCTTTATATGTTTTCCCCTCTCCAATCAAAGTATGCTGTTCTTCTGAAAAATGTCTGGAACAACCCTTTTTACTCAGAATTTCAGAGAGAAATGTACTATAACCAACATGTACAACATTTGCTGCCTTCGTCCTTGAATAAGGGCCACCTGTTTGACACCTGTTATTTCACAGAATGCATGACCTCACTGCTAGAACTCCACACTGCTATTACAGTTTTTTCCAATTGCTAAAACACAATTTTGCAAACTAGTGTGGTTTTATCAAAATACTCAACACAATTCACAAAACCACACACCCAAACTGCAAAATATCTCATATATCCTGCAAAATGAAGCACTGTAACCAAAACTACATATAGCATTATCAATATCAAACTTTTGCACCACATGGCACACACTTCATTCATATTACCAGATTTTTGTCTAACCAACTACACACTGTTGGTGAAAAACACTCATCTTTAGTATGCTTTGCCTTTATACGAAATAGTTCAAATTGTAGGAAATTCTTCAGATTGTTCACATGCATACATGTTCAAACACACACGCACGCACGCACGCACACACACACACCTTTTTTTTCACCAAACAAGTCAGTGCAACATATGCACAGCAGATATATTTATATTGGACTGTACAAATATATGCTCACAAAAATAAAAACAATAATTAGGCAGCATCTTTCCTAAACAAAGGATGCACACATGTAGTATTTTTATAGTGCTTACTTCCTGATTGAAGTGGTAACAATTATGCATTGAGGTGTTTGGCCAGGTGGTGCATATGTTGGCCAAATAGCTCATGTAGTGTCATTTTGAATGGCAGTGTTTTGAAATGGCAATTATGTGACTTTCTGTCAGATTGTTGTGTCTTATGCAGAGAACTGTGTTCAGTGCATTTAAAAAGTGCAATTTCGAATTGCAAAATGTGTGTAAAGCAGAAAATGTGTTTAGACATTTGAAGACTTGAGAAGAGGTTTTGCTGTCTGTGTGTCAGTTTAAATAATTGCGCTATGCATGTCATTTTAGTGTGTTAGCAATTGGAAAAAACTGTAATGTTTATGTGCATATGTGTTCCCTATCGATCTGAAGAAGGCCTTTTTAAGTCAGAGATTTCAGTTGTGATTGCAGAATGTCTTTTTGACATGGCAGTTAGACGTTAATCTCCAAGTGTTGTGTCAAGAATTCTTGTGTGTTGAGTTTTGACATGATGAGCCAAATTTTGCCGGCGTGGTATGTATATCCACCCGTGGATCGACCTCACTTCGATGTCTCTGCATGTCTCCTCCATCACTCACAGGAGCGGCACGCGTGCATATGGTAGGTGGTCATAGACCCTCCACCGGCATGCCGAAAATTGTACTGACCCTGTGGACTTCGTGGAAGATGGCCTGATCTGCGAGGATACACTCACGTAGTTGGCGCAAGGTGTTAGTGTTGTTTGCCACCACAAGGTCGACAACGGCTAGTTCTTGGGAATAAGTGAACACCCGTTGCCTCCCACCCACAGCAGGTCACCTGGCGGTTCTGCAAACAATGCATGATTAGTGTCGATGGTTAGGTTCTGTTTCCCATCCCACATCATTATACTGATGTGGGAAGGGACATACTGAACAACCAGATTCAACCAGAACGCTGATTGGCACTGTACGGTCTGGAGTCGTTAGTTTGGGACATACCTGTTATATTGTCGGAATGTCGTGAAGCGGCTGAGGTTAGGCCGCACCCTCTGCCCGGCCTCCCTCATTGTCAGGCCATGGTTGATAACATGGTCCACCACAGTACCCCTGATGTCATCAGTGCGTTGAATACCTGGTTCCCGTTCGTGTTGTTGTTGCTCTCCCTCTTTCCCTGTCTCTTCCTTGTTCTCCTCTCCGTCTTCCCCCATCTCTTCGTTGTTCTCCTCTCCATCTTCCCTGTCTCTCTCTCTTCCCCCGTCTCTTCCTCCTTTTCCTCTTCTCTCGTTTCTCCCTCCTTCTCTCCCTCTTCTCCTGTCTCTTCCTCTTTCTCCTCTCCCTCTTCCCCTGTCTCTTCTTTCTTCTCCTCTCCCTCTTCCCCGTCTCTTGTCTTCTCCTTCCCTGTCATCTTTCAGCCTCCATATTCGCGATTGTCTCACGACAGGTGCACATACCTGAGTTATATTTATAGTGCTACAGCTGTGACTGATTGGTGTTCAATTACTGGTTAAGTGTTTTACTGTGTGTGCGGGTGTGTTGCTAATGTCGTGTGTGTATTGATTATTGAATGGACGAGCTGACTGCACAGTGTTTCATTATTGGCCAACGTGTGTAACATACAACACTGTGTGTAGTGTTTTGCACCATGTGTGTTGCAGAATTGTTTACAGTGCAATGCCGACATTTTTTTTTTGTTTGGTGCCTGTGTGAACAACATGCATGCAAACGGTACAGTTTTGATGCTTTGGTCTGGGCATTCACCTGTGTTTTAGCATTCGGGAAAAACTGTAATCATATCCCAAAGTGGTGTTTGAGTATTTTATTTGGAAGCTTTTACCATATATAGAGGTTTATAATTTTACATAGAGTACATTTGTGTTTATTTAGCCAACAGGTGTTAATCTATTAGTTACAATATCTAAGGGAAGCTAAGGTAATTGACGCTGGGTTTTAGTGTTAAGATTTAATTAAATGTATTCTAAAACAACTCAGGGCCCTGCCCACACTTATTTTCTAGAGGGCAGGAGCTCTACAGTGAGATGGATGCAAACACATTTATGGCTAAAATACAGCAGCTTTGGGTTGTTCTTATGCACAATTCAATGCAGAGTGACTGGAGACTTTGCCATGTAATATAAACCATTTACCATAAATTATTTTATCTTAAATACAAATGATACTCATACCTCTAACCAGCAGAAAGCAAATACATTCCCATCATGAAATTACACCACACTTCATGGAGCTGCTGTTTAAATCATGAACTCTATTACCTGATCATGACAGTGGGCAGACCTGAACTAATGTGGTCCTTCCCCTGCTGTGTCTCTTTCCAGGCTGAGACTTTGGAGCAGTTGTTTCACCACACAGAGGACCTGCCAGCCTGGCCACTTCTTGATGTCTCAGAGTTCATTTCCCAAGCCACTGTCCTCGAGAAGACTAGTTCCCCAGACAAATATCCATCAGCTTTGGAGGATACTCAAGGACAGACACAGCTACCCAGTCTTCCGGAGGTGTCAGCCCAGTTGTCAGTGACCTACACAACTGTGCGCATCTCAGAGCCCCCCCCTTCCTCTGTCAAGCAGGCAGCAAGCCTCAGCAGCTTCAGTGACGAGGGCAACTACTCAGCTAACACATCTGACAACTCTGACTCTTTCCCCAGGGGCCTGTGGGAGCTGGAGAGTTCCCGGGAAGGTGTATCGGACTGGGATCCACAGCATTCCTGCTCTGACCACTCTGTGGAGGAGGTGTCTGAGCATAAGGCTCTGGGAGTGTGGGGGGTTGTGGGGAAGGAGGGAACAGAGAGGAAGGATCCGTATCAACTGGGAATGGGCAATCAAAAGGAGAGTGGGGAGCAGGAAGATATAGAGTTTATGTTGCTCAAACAGGGCATGGATCTGGGGACAGAGTGCTTGTTAGTTGAGTCCTACCAGCTGCTTGGATGTCAGGACTCCAAGCTTAGTCCACCCAGCGACAAGGGGGCAGGTGTAGGGATAGAGATTAGGACTGTCCCCATGTACCTTCCCCAGTTGAGAACCACTTCATCTTATCTGGTCAGTTCACAGGACAGCACTCCCAGCTGGTAGTGCCTCATGTCCTATATCTGATGGTTCTCTTTACTCCATTGAGAGGCAGAAGACTCAGGGGATACACAGACAATAGGCATTTCTAAGGTCTGATGTTCAGTCACTAATAGGCTTGTCTCTTGGGTAAAGGAACGCTCCAGACCCCTAAACAGCTCAAAATCATTGTGCCGGACATGTCTCTGACACGACAGTCACTAAAATCAGCACATTCACTGCCACTGTAAGTGTTCGGAATTTCGCAGAGTTACAGAAACGCAACATTTTACAAACTATAGCTAGAGTTTGATTTCCTGATCTTTACTTGTCCAGTTTAATTTTCTATTCAACTAGATTCAAAGATTGACTTGATTCAAAATTAAACTTTAAAGTAACTGCGAAGTTCCGAACACTTAAGGTGGCCGAGTTGGGAATTATTGAACGCACTGAGGTGTTAATGACTGTCATGCCAGAAACATGATCAACAACGATTTTGAGATGTTTAGGGGTCTGCAGGGATCCTTTAAGGTCTGGTATTTAGTCCAGGACCATCTGTGTCCATGAAACCGGCCCAAAGAGTATAACATTCCAGTATTTGGCTAGACAGCATATGATATATGAACATGTAGCAAGACAGGGTAAACTGTTTTGCTGTTTCCAATACTTTAATACTTCTGATAAATATTTTCAGCTACATGTGAATGACAAGAAACAGTTGTGTGCAACTGTGCACGTTTTGGGTGCTGAAACTGTGGATAAAAGAGCAAGGACATTCTTTAAAATAAAAAATAAAATCTAATATATGGCCATATATGTATTTAACTTATATGTCCTATATCGGCATATATGGTGGAAACATCATTATATATACACTTACCTAAAGGATTATTAGGGACACCCGTTCAATTTCTCCTTAATGCAATGATCTAATCAACCAATCACATGGCAGTTGCTTCAATGCATTTAGGGATGTGGTCCTGGTCAAGACAATCTCCTGAACTCCAAACTGAATGTCAGACTCATGTCAGTATGGGAAAGGTGATTTAAGCAATTTTGAGCATGGCATGGTTGTTGGTGCCAGACGGGCCGGTCTGAGTATTTTACAATCTGCTCAGTTACTGGGATTTTCATGCACAACCATTTCTAGGGTTTACAAAGAATGGTGTGAAAAGGGAAAAACATCCAGTATGCGGCAGTCCTGTGGGCTAAAATACCTTGTTGATGCTAGAGGTCAGAGGAGACTGGACCGACTGCTTCAAGCTGATAGAAGGGCAACTTTGACTGAAATAACCACTCGTTACAACCGAGGTATGCAGCAAAGCATTTGTGAAGCCACACGCACAACCTTGAGGCGGATGGGCTACAACAGCAGAAGACCCCACCGGGTACCACTCATCTCCACTACAAATAGGAAAAAGAGGCTACAATTTGCAAGAGCACACCAAAAGTGGACAGTTGAAGACTGGAAAAATGTTGCCTAGTCTGATGAGTCTCGATTTCTGTTGAGACATTCAGATGGTAGAGTCAGAATTTGGCGTAAACCGAATGAGAACATGGATCCACCATGCCTTGTTACCACTGTGCAGGCTGGTGGTGGTGGTGTACTGGTTTGGGGGATGTTTTCTTGGCACATTTTACGCCCCTTAGTGCCAATTGGGCATTGTTTAAATGCCAGGGCCTACCTGAGCATTGTTTCTGACCATGTCCATCCCTTTATGGCCACCATGTACCCATCCTCTGATGGCTACTTCCAGCAGGATAATGCACCATGTCACAAAGCTCGAATCATTTCAAATTGGTTTCTTGAACATGACAATTGATCTGGTGACTCTATTGGGTTGGGTCACCAGATCTCAACCCAATAGAGCATATTTGAGATGTGGTGGAACAGAAGCTTTGTGCCCTGGATGTGCATCCCACAAATCTCCATCAACTGCAAGATGCTATCCTATCAATATGGGCCTACATTTCTAAAGAATGCTTTCAGCACCTTGTTTAATCAATGCCACATAGAATTAAGGCAGTTCTGAAGGCGAAAGGGGGTCAAACACAGTATTAGTATGGTGTTCCTAATAATCCTTTAGGTGAGTGTACATGTATGTACATACATGTCAAAATATACAACAATTGGCTGTTTTTATATATGTGACATACTTTTCCACATTTGACATTCATATCTGCATTTACCTATGGTTTACAGAGTGTATAGGTGATGTAATGTATAATATCTGTCAAGGTCCATATGAGGTTATGTAAATAAATAATATAGAACTACTGCAACATTTATTTTTGCCTTATGTCAGTTAACAATTTGTCTACAAATTTAAACAAGAATGAATGCTTATGTGTAAGTTATTGATGTTATATACATTACTGTATATGTGATGATAAGTAGGGGTATGACATGTTTGTCAATTAAATATTTGGTAAAATCCTTTTTTTTATCCTAACCCTCCCATACAGAAATCTAATATTTGGCCATATACAGTATGTAATATGTCAGATATCGGCATATATGGTGGAAACATCATCACATATGTACATATATGTTGAAATATACAAAAATTGGCCGTTTTTATATATTTGTTCATTTTGTAATTGAAATTTTGTAATCAAAATATATGGTCATATTTTCAAATATATGTTTTTTCATATCTATGGCCATATATGGCCATATGTTAGATTTTTGTATGGGCTTTACTTCACAATGAAACATAACAGGTCCAATGTAAAAAATGTAATTCTCCTCATAGAAATCAAATGCCCACATAAATCACACAACCTAATAATAGCAACAACTTGCCCAACTCTATTTTAATTTATTCTAAAAACGTTACAGACTGGAAGAAGGAAGTGAAAATTACAAAATATATTTTGGCAATGAGTTAGGACATCACCCTAGACCAAATCAGGTTCTATTTCCATGCAAAAATCTGCACGCAAATTAAGCCTAATTAACAATCCCAGCTGGCACAGAGCTGGCGGGCTCCTGGCCGTTACAGCTGATGGTACGCTAGCTTTTTACTCATCGTTTAATGGAGGCTGAGCGGCGGGTGAGCAAAGTTTTAGACAGAGATTCTACGGAAATCCTATGCACTCATACTGTTGTTCCAGTTACTCCATCAGCTGCGTATAGGCTATATCCTAGGCTAGTAAAAAAAAGAAGAATTAAACTATTTACAACAACATTCAAATACAATACAAACACATTTAAGTTTATTTTGAAATTCAAAATTGAATTCAGTTATAAAGCATATATTAAAGAAAAACTCTGCCACTGCTGGTCCGTGCCAGCTCTGTGCTAGCTGGGAAGGTCAAAGTCAAAGTCAAAGTTGTTTATTTGTCATGTGCATCGGATAACATCACATCATCCTATGCAGAGAAATTCTTTTGACAAGGCTCGACACATCTACACAGAGGGCTTAAAAAGGATATATACAATATAAAGAAATTTAAAACGATAATAATAATAATAACAAAATACCAACAACAACAACAACAATAACAAATAACAGGTTAAAACGAATTGACCAAAAAAGCTTACAGAGCTAAACAAGCATCCCTGTTAGGATACCTTGTCACAGTTGTGTGGTGTGGAGTGATGGGAAACACAGACAGTGAGATGGTACGTGATAGTTGTATTTATTAATGTAGCATCCGAGGAGTATATTACAATCAGGTTGCAGGGTTCGGCATAAGCGAGTTGCACAATGAATATACACTGATAGCCTACGTGCTCTTAATACAGTGGCACGGACACTGTATGGCTTAATTACTAATGTACAGAGCGTACGCTTTAAACTTCCAAACATATGCAACGCACTTTTCACAACACTCACTTGAAAAGAGACTCCCCGGAAAACCCTTATAAACACAACATACTGTATTCCACTCCGACAGTAGTATCAAGACTTAAGTACAAGTAAAAGTTACTTAGTTACTATTTTAACCTCCAAAAATAACATTTATATTGATTTAATATCTTATTTATACTTAATATAGGCCGGTTTGTTTGACAGATACTTGTCATATTAAATCACAATTTGATAAGGGAACAAAGCCATATAGGTAATGCTTCGATTTTAGTTTGTTTGACAGATACTTTGCCAAAGTATTGGCGCAAAACAACGTTAGAGACCTCAGACACTCTGAGTGAAGACCAACAGTATACTTCAACAACCACTGAATGTGATTGCATACTATTTGATTTTTTATGACAGTCCCATAAAGGGATGAAATATGCAATATATGACAAAGTTGCACATGTCATGTTTTTTCCTCTACAGCCAGATGGCCTAAAAGAAATGTGAAGCTCCGCAGAGACTAACATCTCCCCCTTGGGGCAAGACATTTTCTACTAATGTTAATGTGGGCAGCCTGACACTCCAGCCTTCTATTACCTCAAAATCGTTATCCTGGTAATTTTCCCAATATCCTAGTCTAAAAAACACCTTTTCAATGCGTTCTGCACTTCCTAAGTTTGAGTTCACTCGTCAGTGACGATTCAGCGACACGTAAGTGTCAAAGGCTTTTACTGCCAATTACATTAAGTTTATGCAGAGTCAATATCTGCAAGGCTGCACATTGCCAGGGCGCAAGCGCTTACTTTTTTATCTACCTCCTGGCCAGCCTTTGAAAAAAATATCTTGCAGGGCACAGAGTTGCAGGGATGGCTGAATGGACCATTGCAAGTTTATATAGGTGAGTTAACCATGCATTTCTGGCCCAGTACACCAATGGGTTTTCCACTCATGCCAGGTGTGCATCTCCTAGCTACCGTTAAACTTCAACCATAGCATTGGCACTATCACTCCTGTTATTCTCCTGGTGCCACTGACTCTGTTGTCCAGGAGTAACCACAGGTTGTCATCATCACCAACGCTCCCCTGGTCTCCCTGGCAATTAAAAAATATACATTTTTAATTGTTTAAAGGCTTTGCGCCCCCTTGCCGAGATTGGAAGCAGTTGATGATGTCTGTGTGTGTAAAGGATTTATAGAGAATGTGACCAGAAGTGTTTTTGAAAATCGTCTCGATACGTTGTTCTGATGCAGTGAGTGTCGAAATCATTGAAACAGTTTGAGTGTCGAGCGGTCCATCAATAGTAGAACACAAATCTGGTTATTTTTTTACAATACTGATAACACTAACCTACATCAATTTGCAGTATTGTTAAATTTAGTAGTTTTTTGCTATTATTCCGGAATTAAAAAAGATTTTTGTTGTACCATCTAGCTCAGTAATTGTAATAATATGGTTGTTTGAGAAGGTTAATCAATTTAGAAATCATTTTATTTATTTATTTAGCCCTTTACATTTTGAAAATCTGAGCACAAGATACAGTAGTTATTTTCGAATGGGAAATGGGGATCCAGAAATGTGTTGATTTTGTCCAGACACAACATGTCATCATCTTCAAAGTAACCATAAGTTAAGCCCCAACTCAGGCAGCAATAATTGCATCTTTTGTGGAGGCGAGTCCAGTCTGCCGTTTGGTCCTTAAAGAGAAGGGACGGACTGAGTGAGAATTTCACTGATTTATAAAGTATTTGCTTGTGGAAGAAATCTGCTTCATAATGCTCCACACATTGTCAATCTGAGAGAGGTCAGGATTACAGGCAGGCCATGCTAGTACTCACAATCTCTGTTTATTCAACCATGTGCTTGTAATCCAGACAGAATGTGGTTTGTAGTTGTCCTGCTGGAAAATGCAGGGACGTCCCTGGAAAAGAAAAGGTCTGGATGGCAGCATATGTTGCTCCAAAATGTGTACATATCTCTCTGCATTAATGGTTCCCTCACAGATGTGCAAGTTACCCAATTAATGTGGGAAACAGTTGTTTACAGTAGGTCTAATGGGAATTGATATGCAGGGAAATGTTGTTCCATGGGATAAGATGAGAAATGTGAATAACTGGACACTGGTGGTATTATTTCCAGTGCACTGTTGCAAAACCAACAGGAGGGGGTGCTCAACGGCAGCATGTTACACTGACATCCCCTCTATGTATTTTCTGTAGCTGTGATAAAGTAGGAACTGTTTGGAACCACTGCCTTTTCAGTGTATTCTATCAGTGGATTGTGGTCTCTTAGAATGTTTTTTATTCATTTTAACAGACAAAACCGATCCTGGAACAGCACTTTGTCTTGCTGTGGACCGGATCAGGTAAATTCAGAGCTGTAAGTCAGCACCTCGACGGTCTGCTCATTAAAGCCAAAAATGGCACAGGCATGGAGAGAAGAGAACATGACAGGGAGGAAGGGATTATGGGAATGGACAGTGAAGAGATGCTGAATACTGAAAGCATGATATATAGAGAAGGGTGGTGGGGGGGCAGAAAAAGAGAGAGATAAGGGAAATGTGCAAACTGCAAAGAGGCAAAAGCAGAACAGTAGGGGGCCTGGTAGGAATATGACATGACTGAAATTAGGTAGATGGACCTGAGGCAAGAGCAAGCGAGAGGAGACAGTAGGTCTGGTTTTCAAACTGTAGTCCACTGACCCAAAGTGGGTCATACAATTGGTCAAAAACAAATATGATATTGTATATTTACGGCTACAGTAGTAGTGAGTTTAAATATATAGGTTTTCTTTCACCTTTAAATTTGACAGTATTATATGTTGGTGTATTGTGAATGTACAGTATAGCCAACATCTGTTACAGCTGCCATACCTCACCCTCCTCATTAACACTCAGCACCGGGGGTTGTCTTAACCAATGAGCCCATGCTTTTAATTAATCATCCCCATGTAAATGGTCCAATTACACACACCTGGTTTACGTTCTCCCTTTTCCTTACATATACTGTGTAAATCTCCCTTTGGTTCCCCATGTTATTGTGAGTCCTTGTTTATGTAAATGGTCCAATTACACACACCTGGTTTACGTTCTCCCTTTTCTTTACATATACTGTGTAAATCTCCCTTTGGTTCCCCATGTTATTGTGAGTCCTTGTTTATGTAAATGGTCCAATTACACACACCTGGTTTACGTTCTCCCTTTTCTTTACATATACTGTGTAAATCTCCCTTTGGTTCCCCGTGTTATTGTGAGTCCTTGTTTATGTAAATGGTCCAATTACACACACCTGGTTTACGTTCTCCCTTTTCCTTACATATACTGTGTAAATCTCCCTTTGGTTC
>JACXGM010013267.1:0-23189 GCA_016801145.1 Umbra pygmaea | reverse complement strand
GAGAGAGAGGACTGAGGAGAGAGGACTGAGAGAGAGGACTGAAAGAGAGAGGACTGAGGGGAGAGGACTGAGGGGAGAGGACTGAGGAGAGAGGACAGAGGAGAGAGGACTGAGAGAGAGAGGACTGAGAGAGAGAGGACTGAGGAGAGAGGACTGAGGAGAGAGTCTTGAGGAGAGAAGACTGAGAGAGAGAGGATTGAGAGAGAGGAATAAGGATGAAAGAGAGCCAGATGAGTTTTCATTTTCTATTTTCAGTAGGTTTATATTTCCAACAGACAGGTGACTTCAAGTAAATTACTAAAAATATCCATCTAAACAGTTTATTTTCCTGTGCTCTTTAGCATCCAGCCATATGTCTTGCAGAGAGGCTCACCACAGCAGGCTGATGTTTTAAATAAAGAAGTTGGTGTTAATTGAATTGCCTGCAAAATAAATTGTTAAATAAATAAAAAATGAAGTCCCTCTGAAAAATGTACAGCATCCAACATCCTTGTTTTCTTCCTGCATTTAGATAGATTTTTACACTGGAACTGTTAATATGTACTGTTAATATTTACACCAATTATTAAATTAATTTCCAGCAAATAATCATAGATTATATCCAACCATCTCATATTTGCTCACCTCCCTTTGCATATCATTTCTTAACACATTTTCCTCCCCTCCCAATAGGTCTTGTCCAATTCCGCCTAACTCAACTACGTCTCCAGCTCCGCAACTCCCTCGACAGATGCAGGATGGTGAAGGGCGCTCACATGGTTCGTCCAACCACATGTCACCAAGCCTTCCAATTCTTTTCACCATGCTTGTCCAACATAGGCACCTTTAGTCTACACTTCTACGATTAAACCACAGTCCTGCTCGACCCATTGATCCACCATGTATGTTGTCATGCAAGGCAGCAACCTAGCCTTCTATGCCACAGAGACCCCTGTTTTTTAACCTTTTTTGTTTTCAAGATTGTGTACATTCTGTCCTCATGTTGTATACCACGCACATTTAATTACACCATTAAATCTTTTTCATATGCATAGCTATACTAACCAAAGAATATTCTATTAATGTTTTGATCGATTTCTTCAACAAAGCTATGGCAGTCATCTAAACTCTAAATGTGTTGTAACAAAACCATCCGTCCTGTCCTGTGGTTTGAGCTACAAAGGAACAATAAACAGAACTGGCTAGCTGAGAATTTCACTAACAAGAACACGCTGGATGTTCTGCTCTATGATGCTAACAAGACAAAATTCAGAAGACTGTACATAATCAAGAAGTGTAGAAATTACACAAGCAGTGTAAAAGGTCAAAACCAAACCTGGCTTTTATCTTAGATACAATAATGGCACTAAAAACACATTTTTTATTTATAAAATGCTTCTAAATGACTATGGGTGACAGTCTATAATCTATTCCATTTTAAGGCATACATTTAAAAACCTTACATTTGTCTTTCTCATATCTCATCTTTTGCTATATAAATGTACTTTTAATTTGAATTGTCTTTAAGAAAATAAGTTTTTATCAGATGTTTACACTCCTATTGTCAGACCAACCCTTCCTTAGTGCATGTCAGGGTGCTGAGGACAGCACTTTAGGTTTGGTCCCATAAGCGCATGGGTAAACCCAACTCTATATATATGCAAATCCTATTCATTCTCTGTCCTCCGCTGTGTAACGGACAATCTATGAGGGTTATTGATCGACACCGAGATGTCTCTATCTGCATGTGTGTCCATACAGTGCCTGATGAAGGTATCATGTTGATGATCAGTAAAGCCTTATTAGGAAACCTATTTGTATGCACGACCTATTTCACTTAACTGGTGAGTGACCCATCTACTGTTGCCTTCAATATAGAGATTCCTCTTCAAGTGTTTGGAAACCACTAGAAACAGGAAGAGGTAAAGAGAGATGAAAGGAAGTTGATGATAAAGAATAGGTACATCTTTGGTAGACCTGGTCATCTGTGTTTATCTGCGGTCATTCTTTATGCCTGGAAGAGATGTTGAACAAAATGCTGCTACAATCTTCTCCTTTCTATTCCATGTATCTCATCCGATCCACTTTTTGTGAGTGTGTGTGTGTGGTGTGTGTGATTGTGTGTGTGTATCTGTGTGAAAGTGTGTGTATCTGTGTGAAAGTGTGTGTGTGTGTGTGTGTGTGTGTGTGTGTGTGTGTGTGTGTGTGTGTCTGGGATTGTACATGATATTGTGTCTGTGGTTGTATATGTGTGTTTGTGAGTGTGTGGGTGTGTGTGTGTGTGCCTATGTGTGTGTGGTTTTTGCTTTAACTGACCAACTGAGGACCTGAAGTCCTCACAAGGTAAGTACAACATGACCAAATTGTCTTTATGGGGACATTTTGCAGGTCCCCATTAGGAAATGGTAAATTCCTGGCTTACAGATTAGGTTTAGGGTCAAACTTGCAATTAGGTTTAGGGTTAGTATTCAGGTAACTTTAATGGTCAGACATTACGGGTCAGGTTTAGGGTTAGGCATTAGGACTATGTTAAATTTAGGTATAAATATTAGGTTAGTGGATTGTTTTATGTCCCAAAGAGGACAGCTACACCTGAAATGTGTATGTGTGTGTGTGTGTGTGTGTGTGTTTGCTGCTCGTCTTGTGGTCTTGCCATCTCAGCTGGAGCACTATACATGCAGACCTAGAAAACTAGAGGTGCAAGCAAACAAGACACACTTGCGCTTGAACACACACAACAATTTTCTGTGGGTTTTTGTGCGTGGGTTTTATGTTTGCAACCGAGTCTGTATTTGTATGTCTGTGTGATGATCTCACGTTTAGGGTCTGTGTATTTACCGCTGGCTAACCTGTGACTGGCTGAGCTCGGCTGATGAATTGAGATTGGGATGCTTTGGGCACGCGTTGGATTTATGGTTGCTTGCCTCATAAATTCCCCCTCAGCCTGGAACAATGGGGAGGCCTGGGGATTGGTAGGGTTCTCTGAAGTACCCCTGGGGGTTAATGCCTCCTGACCATCAGAACAGTAATAATAATAAGCATCTCTATAATGTTATACCAAACTGACTTATACTGTTAAACATTTTATTATTAACAAATATTAACGTTCTAAAATGTTATTTATACAACAAACAAGTTAATATATCCACCATATATCAACCATATGCTTTTAACACTGCAAAGTAGATTTATTTTAGAATTAGCGGGTGCATTTGTTATAGAAAACCAAAGCTCTCTCTATGCATTGCTTTATCTGTCCATGACCAATAGAATTACACAGGTTAAAACATATGTATGGAGAAAGTCGTTTCCATAATCATTTCCATAATTGTTCCCACCTGCTTCTCTGGATATTAAGTTGCCTCCACATCACTCTCCCTCTCTCCCGGCAGTGCCCTGGTCCTTTACCTCCTGGTGATGCCTGGAGATGGGCCAGGGAGATTGATTTCACACCCACTGAACCACAGCCACAATGAAGAGGGGAGAACCACGGAGAACCACGGAGAGTGAGGACTGCATGGACAGGGGCAAAATGTTTGCATGCGATGTGGAGTGTATAAGTGTGTGTGTGTGTGTGTGTGTGTGTGTGTGTGTGTGTGTTTTTGTGTGTGTGTGTGTGTGTGTGTGTGTGTGTGTGTGTGTGGGTGCGTGCGTGCGTGCGTGTGTGCGTGTGTGTCTGGACAGGTCCATAGCAAAACAGCAGGCAGACATGCAGCGAGATCGAAAAACCTGATTATATCTGTAATACATGAAACCTCCTCTTCTAAATTATGCCCTCTTATGTAAAGCCTTTGCATATGGAGTGCAGACAAGCAGTAATTCATTGTTCAAAGGTTAAATTCTTACAGCCAATTAAATAATTTCATTTACTTAAGTGCTATTAGCATATATATTTAGTTATAGATGCTGTGTGCGGAGCCCGAGAATAGGCTGTCTATAATTTTGGTTATGTGACAAGGAATCAAGATCAATTTATTTTCTAGAGGGAATAAGAGAAAGAGAGAACAGACAGCTAGCTCTAGACAGTAATTATGGGAGAGAGGGGGACGGAGGGAGGAGAGAAGGAGAGAGGCAGATACTGGAAAGGGAGATGTTGGACGAAGAGAAATAAAAAGGCAGGTGGAGGGGTATGTAGAGTGATAGAAAGTTGTGAGAGAAAACACAGGCCAAGAAAATAAAGAGGTCAAGGGCCGGGACGAGAGACAATGAGGATGTTATGAGGTCCCGTCTCTCTGGGCTGGTCAGCAAATGGGCTATTGATCAGCTGAGGAGCGTCGCCTGTATAGGGCCATGCTGTGCGTGTTTGCAATACAGCAGGGCAATAAGAGGGCGGAGTCCATCAGTCACATGTCATTACTCACTGCCTGCATCACAATTAGTGCAAATGGGACGTTACAGGGAAATTATCATCAATATGATATTAACAGAAGCTCCCTAAACCAATCAGGGGGAAAGTGCTTCATCCTCTGTCTCTACGAATAAGGAGAGAAGATGCTGAAGAGTTGGGCGGAGTGTCTGGGTAGCGGTGGGAGGGTCACAGTGTCCGCTGCAATCTGTCTTACCGGAGGGGAAGAGGGGGAGTGGGGGAGAGGCCAAGAGACATGGAGACGAGGGAGTCATTGACCGAACTAAGATAGACTGAGAGACACAAAGCAGGGATCTATAAAATTTATTCTAAAAGTGAATATTTTTATACACTGATTATTTACATTTTAGTCATTTAGAAGACTCTCATCCAGAGCAACTTAAAGTACGTACAGGAACATTCCCCCTGGAGCAACTTAGTGCAAAGCAGTCGAGAATTGAACCAGAAACCTTCCGACTACAAATCTGACTCCCTAAACACTGAGCTATCTGCACCCCAATTACGGTTGCAGTATTCTGGAAAAAATATTTAACATATCAATAGTAAGATTACTATATCTGGTCTCATTTCAGTAGTTTATGAATGTTACTGAGTTTAGTTTTAATTTAATTATTATTTAGTTTGTCAATTTTTGGTTCTCAGTAGAAGTAGCTTCAGTCCAAACAAAGAATGAGCTGAATGTACATAATGCTTTAGATTAGCCTTGTGTTAGCTCAATATAGAATAATGTGTGAATAACTTTGAGGTAAAGTGTGGTTCATTTGGTTTATGTGTACAGTATATGTGGCCAGAAGGAATTGCCTATCACAGCCAATAAGACTAGCGGTACATCTCACTTCATTTGGCTAGTGCTGCCTCAGCAACACAGCCAGGGTATAATAATAATGTGTGGCTATCTACAGATGGAGAAGTAATGAACAAGAGGAGGGGAAAACAAGGGGTGGAGAGAGATAAACAGGAAAAACACAGAAAGGAGAGGAAAAGGGACAGGTGAAATAATTGATCAATTGTGTTTCTTCTTGAGTTCTTTGATATTTCATATGATGGTCTGCTCAGGGTTTTTAGTTTGACCCTCCACTTCCAGGTTGTAGTTGACGTGCTCCTACTTTAGCAAATGGCACCATAGCTAACTGTCACTAGCTAGCTCTGTATTACCGTGGAGACTGTCAGGAACGATGGAGGGAAGGCAATGACGCACGCTCTGGCTGTCATCTTTCCTGTTGTTGTTTTTCTGGCAGAAGATGGTAGAGAGAATGTGAGTGATAGAGTGAGTGTTGGTTATGGAGTTACACAATGTAAAAATCAATTGTAGTTCATCAGACCACATTGAGTAATACGCAGGGCTTGCTGACCACATTTTGCCCAATAGTAGGCTACTGACAGGAAGCGTTTATTCAGTAGTGATGTGTTAACTCACAGAAAGACTATAGAGTTATCTGCCTTTTCCCAGACCTCCTGCATGAGGCAGCACAAATTGGCATAAGGCTACCCGGGATTTGGGATAAATAAGTCAGATTATCTTTTCTTTGACACGTTGCTCTTCAGCGACTCCTTATGTCCAGATCGGGCACCTGTAAATTCAATCATGGAAGTATGGTGAACGTAATCATCCCGTGCATGATCTGACTAAAGGCTTCCTTGTTGGGTGAACGGTGTGAAAAGAATTGGAGGCTACACAACATGTGGTTGGATGAACCATGTGCGCGCTCCTCACCATCCCACAGATCTATGCAGGAAGTTGCGGAGCTGCTAACACAGGGTTAGTGGGAATTGCGAAGGGAGGAAAATGGTAGCCTGGGAGAATCCTGATGGACTTACGGCAAATTTAGATTTGCTCTGCAAGTCAGTCTGGCCAAGAGCCCATTCAAGCCCATTTCCAATGTTTCCAAATCGAGGCACAAATCACATCCGTTGAGGCGGGCTTTATACGATGATAATAGTGCAGCTTTATACTGTCATTGGTTGAAGCAGACAATTACACCGATGGCTGACGCAATGGAACATCCGGAATATCACTTTTTCGAATCAGCTATCGCGTCTGTTTTAAGCGATTTGAATGTTTCCATTTTGTTAAAAACCGAGCAAAAAACAACACTCAAAGCCTTCATATCTAAAAAAAGATGTTGTCGCAATCTTGCCGACTCGACTCGGCAAAAGTCTGATATGTCCAATTGCACTGAGAGGCGTTTGAGCCGCGTCCATTGGTCACGCCCCTTTGGAAATGAACCTTGCCCAGACCCACTCTCCATTACAACTGAGAAGGGTCTGATGTCAACCAGGCTAGGGAAATGGGGAAAAGTTTAAAAAATAATGATAATAAATCACATGAATTGATGATGCTTCTACAATAAAAACCTTTTTGGCATTGCAGGGCCCCTCGGTTTTTTGAGTGTTCAGTGTTGAGTGTTTGGCTGTTTTGAGTGTTCAGTAATTCTCATTTTGGTTAGGATGTGTTTGTTGGCAGATCAACTTGTCTATAAGATGTTTATCCAGTTTGGTGACTTAAAACCATCCACTGGGATGTGCTGAGCACTTATTAGTGTTCAGTAGACTTTCCTTTGGTTTTGGCAGTGTTGTCGAAAGCCATACTCTACAGGTTGAAAAAATGAACACCTATCCTCAACCCTAAAATGTACCCTAAACCCCAAGGTTAACCCTTAACCAGTTAGAAGAAACCCCAAAACCTAACACGAACCATCCTCACACAGGGGCCAAATATAGTGCTCCTCTCAGCACAAGGCTACACTTAAATTCACATCTTTACAAGGTGTACTTGGTATGAAACCTTACCCATGGTGGTATCACACTCACTAACTGGTCTGAATCGGAAGTGCATTGACATTTTCTCTTACAATTATTGTCTTTAACAGACAGACTGAAGAAGTATCACCACCCGTGTGCGTGCTGGATCAGAATGATCAATAAAACACAGCTGTGGGACAGGGAGAGTGTGATCAGGTAGAGCACAGTCACTTGAAAGACTTGTCAAAACCACAGTCCAGCGTGTGTGTTTGAGATGCCCAACAGTTACAGAGCATGTGTGTGTGTGTGTGTGTGTGTGTGTGCGGTGGCGGGTCCCTCTGCCTTCCGCTACGTCGGCTCTGGCTCATTTCACAGCTGTATAGGGATTAGGTGGTGGAGTGCGGTGGGCTAAGCTGCCTCTTTTATCTCATTCAAACATGTTGCTAATTCAGCACTGGGTGGCTGCATGCCGCAGGAGTCTGCCAGGCTGCCTTAGTGCACACACACACATACACACACACACACACTCACACACGCTCACACAGACCTTGGCAGTGCTAGCTGGCCACTAAGCGCTGTATCATTCTCCCCAGTGTGAATAAACCGCTAGTCCTAATCCCCAATCAGCCGCCGTGACACGGATTATCACCCGCGACACGCGCTGCGACCTGGGAAAGAGGCAGGCCGGGGTGTGGGGATGGGAGTTAGTAAAGGAGGGGGTGCAATAGGTGTTTAGGGGTAAGGAGGAGAGGGAGAGGTGGGGGGGAGAGGGAGCAAGATAAAAGGCAGAAAGGGAGGGAGACAGTAAAATATTCAGACTGAACCTCGGACTCCTTGACAATGAATTCTGAATAGTTGCCTCACATAAAAATAGCACTTAAGAAGGACACTTGTGTTTCCTTACTCAGTCCTTCAGTCGTCTCGGTGTGTTTGAGGGTTTCATTTAGAGACACACACACACACATACACACCCACACCCACACACACACACACACACACACACACACACACACACACACACACACACACACACACACACACACACACACACACACACACACACACACAGAGGACCGCAGGGCTTCTGAGGCTCCAGCAGGACCCCAGAGATCACAGGCCTTTCTTTCTATATTAACTCTTTCTACGCCCTGTATACAGCCTGCAGCAAGACTCAACCACACAGACAGCTACTTCTATTCATTTGAATAAACTACCTTCAGTCTAAACAGAAAAGCATTCAGCTATCTACAAAGCAGGATTAATTTTTTTTTGGATTGACATGTTTATCAATTAGGGTGTGTACGGTATGAATTTGTTCTGATATTGAATAATTTGGTAGGACTATAATTATATCTATCTATATGTGTGTGTGTGTGTGTGTGTGTGTGTGTCCGCTGTATGTTTGTGTGTTTACTCTTGAGTTAATTGAGTACTAATTGGTGTAACATGTTGTAAAGCTCAGGCACAGGCACTCACCAGGGAAATACCACTAACAGCCAAGACATCTCACAGGGCCTTGTGGGTAAAAATATGTCACAACCAATCAACCTCACCCGTGGCCTAGGAAAACACACTACTAATAATTCTATTCTACGCATGTTATTATGAAACCAAGAACAGAAAGATCAGACCTCTAATCTACATTGTTTTCGGTATCACATGGCTGCCTGAAGTGTTGAATATGTCATATACCCATTATTCACTGTGAATTGTCTTGTTTACATATTTCCTTAGTAGATAAATAACTTTGTTTGCTCAGCTTAAATGCAACAGATTAGATTTATTAAACTTTATTTATACTTACGTACAGTATATATTGGCGATGATGATGAAAACATCTTGATGGGATTTAATATCTTAACAAAACAAAGCAGCAGAAGATCTGATACTGATAAAAACAGATGGTAGGTACGTGAATATGTCTCTGCGGCTGATGTTATACAGACCAAAATCTATTGTTAATGGTATGACAAAATGATGAGATATTGATATAGTCATCAAACCAATGTTTCAAATCCTGCCATCTCATCAAACTAGAATGAGATATTTAATATAGTTCACTTGATAAAATGAGTATAGAGTTCCAGCTGTAGGGGAGCAATGGGCAGAGCGAGTGAGAAAGAGATCGCCAACAACATTGTAAACATTACCAATAGTCATTACCAATAGTATGCCATTTATACACCATTAGCAGATTTCCACAACATGTACATAACAACATTACAATATAACATGTTAAAAGTTGAATTGATTGAAATGAATATGTAATTCTTTATATTTGAGATTTCATTTTCATTGTTTTCATATCCTAATAAAGCCCTTTAAATTCAAATTTATAGAAATAATTTTTAAAGAAAAAGAAAATTTGAGACAGAAAGATACTGGATACTACCTTGCCCTAAACAAGGAGTACAAAGTGGCAGAACATCTGACAATTGTGACTGATCTGAACTAACAAAAACATTCACTATGTACAAACACTTGAGCACAGGTTTGATACTAAGAGACATGGTAAAAACTGGCTCTAGATAGAAGCACTCATACAAAATATTTGGAAACGGAACTGCAGTTCCTAAACTCCTAACAAATCTATGACCACAGTAGAGATTCATGTTCTCTACAGAATTAGCCATACAATCAATTGTAAAAAATCTGTGTCTTTAATCTTATTCTATGACATGTCTACATTGTTTTGAGCTGACCTCATTGCATTGAAATTAGAAGATCATTTTTAATAATTTAACTTCCTGTTGTATAGCTTTACATTCCTTCACTGTCCAACCAACAAAGGGACAATCATAGCCATATTAGCAACCTATGTTATGTGATGCGTTTTTAGATCACCCCTTTTTCTAAGATTCTTACTGATATTTTCATCTCTTTCACAGTCAATATCTACTTTCAGACGTGCACATTTCTGTGTTGATAATGTATAGAAAAAATAATTTATCAACATCTAAAGGTAAATGAAGTAGATATTATAAAGTAAAATCTGCTAAATTACATGTAAACAAGCAAATAAAAACACATTAACTTCTCCTGTGCCAAAACCAAACCCCCTACTCACAACCCTCCACTATGCAAAAACATGTTTTACAGTTTCATTGTCCAGTCCAGTTTATTGGCAATGGGAGGGAATAAGGCAGAGGAAAAAGTGAACAGCCAACAGGATGTTTGAGATTGTTGGTTCAGATTTTTATGTGATCAATGTTTTTGGGGCAAGCCAGTAAATCTGAACGATAAAGGATATACATTCCTATATTTTTTACATTTAACTTTATAAACTATACTATATAGTAGATCAAAATTTGCATGAAACTTTGAATAATTGAAACGGCATTTCATTGACATGGGTGTTTCATGCCACATTATTGCAATACAGATAACAATGACATCATTTGAAATGATAGTAATAATGCATGAATAGGTAATGTAATGACAAACTATGACAACTAAATGAAACACCTGCCTGTCCACAGCCCCCTAACTGATGTTTAAACCAGCACATTATCCCTGTCAGAGCAGGTAAATCATCCAACCAAATGCATGGAATTAATCACAACATGATTCTAATGCACTGCTCCTGTTGTTAGAGGTTGTTTACTGCTGAGACAAAAGCACACAAACACACACAGAAACACACAAAAAGACACACAGGAACACACATTCAAAAACATACACATCTACGGGTTATATCAGACTCAGCTGGTCATCCGTCAGCTGGACTCCTATCAGAGAGCTGGATTTGACACAGTCAGCAGGACATTCATCAGAGTCAGGGGGACATCATCCGCAGAGTCAGCTGGATGTCATCCATCAGAGTCAGCTGGACATTATCCATCAGAGTAAGCTGGACATCATCCATCAGAGTAAGCTGTACAATGTTCGGAGATAATGGGACATCATCCGTCAGAGTCAGCTGGACATCATCTGTCAGAATCAATGGGACATCATCCATCAGAGTCAATGGGACATCATCTGTCAGAGTCAGCTGCACATCATCCATCAGTCAGCAAGAAATCCGTTAATATAAACTGGACTTGACTCAATCAGTTACAGACATCAACAAGTTGATTTAGCTGAACGATTTGAACTAAACAAAATGTTTTTGAATCAATACAGTTTTATCTTCTATATTTTTTTATTTGTTTAAAGACAATCTCAATTAAATGCATGTTTGTGTATATGTTTTGTGCTTTCTACCTCACTTTGACAGAGGATCAGCTGACTCAGACATCATGAAATGATCAGATTATTAGAGGTCATTATGGATTCTCCTGTCCTGCTACACACAGCCCAGCAATAAAAAAATAGATCTCTTGATCACCTCCAGTCATCTGGGGCCTGTACTCCTTACAACCCTCACATTGGGGTTGTGCAAGCAGGAGTCTCCTCAGTTTTCCCTACCAGGTTTTGCGGGGCGCTATTGGCCTACCGACAAGGGAGCGAGGAAACAGAACCGCTTGTCTGGTCTGACTGTGTGGTGCAAAACCCACAAGACAACCTGAAGCTCATCTTTTCAGACAAGGAATACAGGGACAGGGAGAAGCAAGGTGGCAGGATGCACAACAGGGTGAGCTACCCTGCAGAGGCGCTGGTGCGGTGCTTGAGGAAGAGGACAACATGGACTATGACAGTGACAGGTGTGTGGACTAGGGAAGCCCTGAATGGGCTTAACCTGGGCCCAGAGGGCTCTCTAGGCCTGTGCCTGTGACTCCATCCTCTACGCCCATGCATATGGCTACACACTCTACAACAGTGTCTGTCACACCGCCCTGTATGCAAGTTCCAGTGGCTCCACCCACATCGCCAGTGCTAGAGGTCCTTCCCCCTACACTAGTGCCAGAGGCCCTGCCTACCGCACAAGTCCAGGAGGCACTGCCCACCATGCCAGTTCCGAAGGCCCTGTCCACCACATCAGTGCCAGAGGCCCTTCCTGCCATGCCAGAGCTGGGTGCTCTGCCCCCCATGCCGGAGCCAGGGGCTCAACCCCCACGCCTGTGCCAATGGCTCCACCTACTCTACTGCCGCTGGATACACCTCCCCCTTACTAGTACTGGCTGAAACCTCCCCCTCTACCAGTCCTGGACACCCACTCCCTTCTTGGTTCCCGTTTTTAGCGTTGGGGTCGCTGTCTGGAGCCGCTCCCTTGGGGGGGTACTGTAACACTCTCCCCCCTCCGTGGAGCCTGAGTCAGTGTGAACTTTCCCACCGACTACATTTTATGTTTTCTCTTTCATCTGGACTCACAATGACATCATCTTCATCCACCATTAGACAGAAGTGGTTAGTAACAAGTAACGCAAATGAGTAAAAAAGTACAGTTTCAGAGGAACAAGTACTTTTCTAGTTCCTAACTGGGGGCAGTACTCTTTTCTCTTACTCAAATATATATATATTTTTTTATGACATACTCTATACTCTGTTACATTTTACTTTCTCTTAAATTTTCTATTAGATTTTAGATTGGTGATTTGGTGTTCTTTCCCCTTTTAGTCTGCATAGGAGTGTGCGCACAGGCGTAGCAATATAAAAGTCAGACACCGACATGGGAAAAGGTCAATTGGCAGTGTTTGTTTTTATTCACCATTAACGCTAATTTTAGTGCTGAGCCAATGACAAGATTTGGGCAAGGGAAAAAAAATCTCATGCGCCGGATTCTCCTGCCGGTCTCAAGCTACCTGCGCTAGTTACCTTGATACTGTTTGTGCTTCTTTTCCTTGCTGTTCAATGGTTGATTTCATATTGTTGCATGTGGTTTGTTACAGAAGGTTTTGATTGCATTCCTACCTTTTGACTCGTCGAAATTCCTTTTATTTAACAGTGTTTTGGTTTAATAAACCTTTTGAGTTACCTTCGCTCTTGACGCTGATGCTCCCAGATTCTGTGTGCAAGTGTGTGTGTGTGTGTGTGTGTGTTTGGGTGTGTTTGTGTGTGGGTGTGTGTGTGTGTAATGGTCACAGCCAGGGCAGGGACAACAGCAGATGAGAGCGACTGAGCACCAAAGCAGCCATGAAAATCTGGTGAAATCCCTCCGTACAGACCCCCTTTCCACAGACAGATCCCTATGAAATGGAATCATATTTCCTTTCTCTCCCTCTTTATCTCCTTCCATCCTACTTAAGAAACCCTTCCTCATGCATCCATCCTGCAACCTCCATCCAGCCATCATCCTCACCATCATCCTCCCATCATCCGCCCCAACACGTTCTCGCTCATCTGCTTTCCTCTCCTGCAAAATGTTCTAGCTTTTCTATATTTTCCATTCTTATACTATAACATGCATGGAAATATGTAGAGACGCAAAGTAGGGCAAATAGAGAGTGACTAGCGAGAGAAATGCAGATGAAAGGAGAGAGAGAGAGAGGGAGAGAGAGACGGAAAGAGAGAAAGAAGGAGAGCTAAAGTTTGTGGTCAGCAACACTCTGAGCGTCATAAATCAGATGAATCCCCTGCAGACGGGCCCTCCGCTCGGCCCCGTGCGGACACGCTCAGTGGGGCGCGGAGCATCGATTGGCGTCGCCACGGCAGCCGTGCTGCCAGGTTCGGAGGGCGAAAGCGGCTGGGGGGGCGGGGGGAGAGGGGAGGAGAAAAGGGGTTCATAGAGAACTCTGCCTCAGCACCTGCTGAAAACAGCAAGTGAGACCCGTGTCTGTGTGCGCGTGCATGTACACGTGTGTGCTGGCTTGTAAGGAGTGTGTGTAGGCCTGTGTGTATGTTTCAGTCTTTAGTCTTTAGATGTGTGGGAGAATATGCAGACTCTAGGGTATTTTATTTTCATCAGCACTCTATAACCCCCACACCTACCTCCCCACCTCAACTCCCAACTTCACCAAACCCTCATCTGAGATTTCTGCCCCTCTCCCCCGGGCAAACAGTGAACAGGAGAGAACAATAACAAACAACAATGCTCCTCTAACCCGCTTTTTGGTAGAACAGCTTAATGATGGCTTAATGTCCAAACCCAGAACAACACATAAGACAGACGTCTCTTGTCCAAACACAGACCAACACATAAGACAGACGTCCCTTGTCCCCCTTGTCTAAACACAGAACAACGAATCAGATAGAGGTCTTGTCAAAACACGCAAAAAATGTCAGATAGACGTCACGTCCAAACACACACACATCCAAACACAGAACAACAACATTTGAGTCTTTGGTTGAAGCAAAATAAAAATGTTGGAGTCTTTAACGACAAGGTCATTGATCCTTTGCTATGTTATCCCCACTTGGTTACTGTTGCAATCTCTAACAATATTTTCTCAGAAAGCCCATATTCCTATTCAAACAACTTGTGAAATTACCTCAAATTGATCACAACTGTTTTTTAAACAACTTAAGTAAAGTCAAATGACATAAGTTCATCTAACAGGCTTCAAATCCTCGTCCAAGTTTAAACAATGCCTTTGCTCAATTTTCATTCTTCTAAATAATCAATGACGACACCACAAAACTAAGAACTACTCCTGATTGTAAACACATAATTCGACATGAGTCTTGAAAGATAGTCTAAATTATTACAACATGATAATGGCAGGGCCTCAACTGAGTTGGATTAAAACACACATGAAAAGTCATATTATTCCAAGTAAAAAGTTGGACTGGACAGCCAATTTCACTGTTAAACTTTCAGTTCACATCCTATGTTAAATATTATACAGTCTGGGGCCTATGTAATATTTTTAAGCCTGGACCTATTTATTCCTGGTTTAAAATGCATAATTTGCTGCGATTTCGTTGTGCCTTTTGCTGTTTACACAACATTTCTGTAATTGAATGGTCAATATGTTCACTGAATGTCAAACTACTGTGGAAATGATGAAACTGTTGAATAAATGCTGATTTAATGACAAAATGGTGAATGAGTAGGTCTAAAATGGTTTGTACATTTTCTCATCGTTTACTTTTTTTTGTCAATCAAAAAATGTAATAATTTACTAATCATTGAATAATTCTTTGGAACAGCTGGCAGCAATGAGTTCTACAATTGCTGGAGCCATAGCAAGATTCACACTTGGTCATCTGCCTCTGATCTGATTAACAACTTTATTTGTTTCCTGTGAAAAATGCAAATTATTAAACAGCAGGCAGCATTGGAGAAGATTTTGTATGACTGATAATTTGGTATAGTATGATCAAAGTATGAATAGAACCAAAAGAAATACAGGATATACAGTGCCTTGCGAAAGGATTCGGCCCCCTTGAACTTTTCAACCTTTGGCACATTTCAGGCTTCAAACATAAAGATATGAAACTGTAATTTTTTGTGAAGAATCAATAACAAGTGGGACACAATCATGAAATGGAACGAAATATATTTGATATTTCAAACTTTTTTTACAAATAAAGTATTGAAAAATTGGGCGTGCAAAATAAGTTAATACTTTGTAGCGCCACCTTTTGCTGCAATTACAGCTGTAAGTTGCTTGGGGTATGTCTCTATCAGTTTTGCACATCGACGGACTGAAATTTTTGCTCATTCCTCCTTGCAAAACAGCTGGAGCTCAGTGAGGTTGGATGGAGAGCGTTTGTGAACAGCAGTTTTCAGTTCTTTCCACAGATTCTTGATTGGATTCAGGTCTGGACTTTGACTTGGCCATTCTAACACCTGGATATGTTTATTTGTGAACCATTCTATTGTAGATTTTGCTTCATGTTTTGGATCATTGTCTTGTTGGAAGACAAATCTCCGTCCCAGTCTCAGGTCTTTTTCTTCCAGAATGCTCCTGTATTTGGCTCCATCCATCTTCCCATCAATTTTAGCCATCTTCCCTGTCCCTGCTGAAGTAAAGCAGGCCCAAACCATGATGCTGCCCCCACCATGTTTGACAGTGGGGATGGTGGGGAAAGTTCAATTTTGGTTTCATCTGACCAGAGCACCTTCTTCCACATGTTTGGTGTGTCTCCCAGGTGGCTTGTGGCAAACTTTAAACTACACTTTTTATGGATATCTTTCAGAAATGGCTTTCTTCTTGCCACTTTTCCATAAAGGCCAGATTTGTGCAGTATACGACTGATTGTTGTCCTCTGGACAGACTCGCCCACCTCAGCTGTAGATCTCTGCAGTTCATCCAGAATGATCATGGGCGTCTTGGCTGCATCTCTGATCAGTCTTCTCCTTGTATGAGCTGAAAGTTTAGAGGGACGGCCGGGTCTTGGTAGATTTGCAGTGGTCTGATACTCCTTCCATTTCAATATTATTGCTTGCACAGTGCTCCTTGGGATGTTTAATGCTTGGGAAATCTTTTTGTATCCAAATCCGGCTTTAAACATCTCCACAACAGTATCTCAGACCTGCCTGGTGTGTTCCTTGTTCTTCATGATGCTCTCTGTGCTTTCAACTGACCTCTGAGACTATCACAGAGCAGGTGCATTTATACGGAGACTTGATTGCACACAGGTGGATTCTATTTATCATCATTAGTCATTTAGGCCAACATTGGATCATTCAGAGATCCTCACTGAACTTCTGGAGAGAGTTTGCTGCACTGAAAGTAAAGTGGCTGAATAATTTTGCTCGCCCAATTTGTCAGTTTTTATATGTTAAAAAAGTTTGAAAATTCCAATAAATCTTTTTCCACTTCATGATTGTGTCCCACTTGTTGTTGCTTCTTCACAAAAAAAATTAGTTTTATATCTATATGTCTGAAGCCTGAAATGTGTCAAAAGTTCGAAATGTTTAAGGGGGCCGAATACTTTCACAAGGCACTGTATTCTTAACAAACAAGGATGACAGAGCGATTGATTGATGGATTCATTTTAATTGTTTATTTAAATGCCTGGTAGCAATAAATCTTTCAGCAGGATCTATCAGTATTCAAACACTGCCCTCCAACTCAGAGTATAAACAGTTTGTTTTAAATGCATATCATCCCAGCAGCGGTCCAGCAAAAACTATTCAAAATCTGATTCCAGTTGCAACTAGAACACGTTTGAAATGTACCGGTATACCAACTTACTTGTATTTCTACCACAAATTTAAATCACATTTTCACAAGCCCAAGTCACATTTGACACCAACGTGTTCTGTGAGCGGTTAGGATACCGGACCCCCATGGGATCCATTAATCCTCTGGCCGGTTCAGTGAGATTGGGCAGCGCATTATTACACTCACCTGTTTGAAATTGTCTCTGCCCATATCAACAGGTTTAGGCTGGAGCATACTGGGGGGAACGCCAATCATGGTAACAGCTGTGAAGCTTGTTAGATATATGGTAATTTCCTCCAGCTCACGCAAAGAAACTTGAGTGAGGAGTGTTGTTTAACTTTCATTTTGATCTGTTTCACCTGTAGTTTCAGTTTCCACCCTATTAAGTTTGTACAAGTTTCAGTTTATCATTTGGGTGTAGGAGTTCATGCCTGCTCTGAGAATCACTGACTCAAATGAAACAAATGATTTGTTCTGGAATGAGCGAGTAAACAGAGTGGATATTTCTATCCGTCCAGGACGACAGTCGTGCGTTAGAACTTGGTAAACGGGGCTCCATTCTCATTCGCTCCCTGGCAGAATGCTGAAAGAACCACTTGAGAGAGCCTGCACTCTTCACCTCTACTCCACCAGCACCACTATCTATCCCAGCATCCCTCGCTCTCCTTCATATATTTCATTAACAGCAGAATCCCATTAGGGTCTGTGCAGCTGCCCTGCATCCCAGGGTTAACCACTTTGCTTAGCCATGTAAATTCACAGCTTAGTCAGGCCCATTCTTCACACAGCACAGCCACACGCGTGCAGAGTGAAGCACCACATTAAATGATATCTATGGATATTTTTGTGAAAGAGAGACGTATGTGTATGTATTTGCGTGTGTATATGTGTGTGTTTGTGTGTTTGACTAGGTGAGCTAGGTCAGGTGGTTGGTAAGCTCCCTTGCACCAGATAATCTGGACGTTACAAGAATGCGGATATGTGCCTGTGCAGGGTGTATTTGCATACATGGTGAGATGGACACTTATCTCCCACAAGCAGGTTTATGTTGCCTTATTTTCTTCCAACTACCCTTCCATGGCCCCTACTGACTTCCATCTGACTTAGACAACCTCTATGGAGTGTTTTCAGGGTGGATGTTGAGTCTAACCCTGCTATGGTTTAGCCCAGCTGAGCACGTAGGCAGGGAGTTCATGGAGGGTTATTTCCCAAAACCTGGAACAGGCTGAGCAGAATATGATAAGCATCTGTCCTCTCTACTCCTCCACCTCTTAATTTCACTATTTGTTCCCTCTCGTTCTGTGTGTTTCTCTCCCGCTCGCCTCATTCTCTTATCCCCTACCATATACTTTATTTTTATAGTCACCTGTAACATTTAACAATGAGCCATCAAGACTTGGGAAGCAGAGGGGTATAAATACACAGACACTAAGTATGGGATTTAGAACCGGTGTGGAAAGATGGAACATAAGGAGGACAGAAAGAGGAAGTCCTAATTTGGGCATGGAGGTCATGTTCAGAGACGACCACAGGGTGGCATTATGACCACATGGCACAGCAGCCATTAAACCTCATCAATGGCATGGCGGGATAACGTGACAGTCAAAAGCACTCAACACACAACGCACACAACGCACACAATATCACATTCATTTTGTCCTAGCAAATGTGTATTTGCTGACCAAGACAATTAACCACAGAGAGGTATGGGTAATCGGCTGGGGTGTTTCAGGAGGTCAGAAAGCGTGTCAGTAACATGTGAGATTCCATTTGGAATTAACCAATAAACAGAGGTGGGTAGTAACGAATTTTATTAACTTTGTTACATTTTTGGAGTGCATTTTTTCGGTACCTTGTAGTTTTTAAAGTATATTTAAAGATGGGTACTTTTACTCTTACTCAAGTAAATTTCTAGTGAAAAAAATGTACTTTTACTTCACTACATTCGGTGGCGTTCCACCGCTACTGTCAAATGGTAATAGTCATTTAATATGAATTGTTCTCAAGTTTCGCGAAACACTGGAGAGGCTGCTTCGCGAGAGGTGGCTACGCATTAATCACCCGCTTATATTTAGCGTGTGTTTAGTTGAAAAATTGGAGAGGCTGCTTCGTGAGAGGTGGCTACGCATCAATCATCCGCTCATATTTAGCGTGCGTTTAGTTGAAACATATTGGAGAGGCTGCTTTGTGAGAGGTGGCTACGCATCAATCCCCCGCTTATATTTAGCACACGTTTAGTTTGAAGATGGTGGCCAAAGCAGAGGAAGATGTGTGGAAGCAATCGGAGGCAGAACACCCGTGGCCTTAAGTTCAGTCCAAGACGTCAAAAAGAATAGTTCATAATCATAATGCATGCTCCGTGCACCAAAACGAACTGACATCTCTACATACAAGTATTCCAGCTCCAACCTGAAAAAACATGTAGCAGTAAGTGTTACAATGATGCCTAAATTTGAACACTATTAATGGTAATTTAGTAACTTTGGGCACTTTTCCCTTACAGTAATATTATTTCACACACAGTCCGAATGTTTTTCCCCATATGTGCTCTTGTGCAAGCAATGACAAATCTTGTGAAACACACGTTCACAAACGTACATTTTCATATCCTTTTTCGGAAAACCTAAACAAATTGAATAGCCTAATGCGGCGTCTTGCATTTATACACAAATCCGGACAGACACCTCACTAAAAAGTAGAAAATACATACAAACAAAAACGGGATTGTATTTTATTCATACCTAAAGAATGCATATACTTAAAAATATACTTAAAAATATAGGAACAAAGTATATTTTAAAAGGAAGAGCTCTGGTTAGCCCAGCACACCATTCATTAATGATATAGAAGTTAATTTACTGAACCTAAACATAGGATCTTGATAAAAATGTTTATTTTTTGCAAATGAACTCTATATATATATAGATATATTTATACACAGTCGTATGCAAGATTTTAGGCACCCCTGACAATTTCCATGATTTTCATTTGTAGATAATTGGGTGTTTGGATCAGCAATTTCATTTTCATCTATCAAATAACTGAGGGACACAGACATGTTTTGGTAGTGAAATGAGGTTCATTGGATTAACAGAACATGTGCAATATGCATCAAAACGAAAATAGAGAGGTGCATAAATTTGGGTGCATCCAATCATTTAAGGTGGCCAATTGTAAATTGTTCTCTTTAACTCTCTGAAGAGTGGCAACATGGTGGCCTCAAAACAACTCTCAAATGACCTGAAAGCAAAGATTGTAAGCAGAACAATGAAATATTCAAGGAGAGTTATGTGAGAGCTCTCCAAGTAGTCTAAAATTCAGGGTTTTTGCTTCTTATCAATCAGCTTAAAAGTAACTAGTAACTAACTACTTGAGTAGTTTTTCATCGAATACTTTCTTACTCTTACTCAAGTAACTTTTACGGTTGCTACTTTTTACTTTTACTTGAGTAAATATTTCCATAAGTACTTGTACTTTTACTTGAGTACAGATTTTGGCTACTCTACCCACCTCTGCCAATAAACTTTATTATTATTGGTGTGTACATGTTGAAATCTGGGTTTTGTTCAGAGTAATGTACTCACTATCCCTGTATGTCCGGGGACATAGAATGCTGGATTGTTCCTTAAATGAACCCAACTGGTACACATAAACATCTATTTTGGGATCAGGCTGTTTATTCTTCCAGACTCATTCAATTGTTTCCTGATTGATTAGGATTGGGATCAATTACTGGCACTCTGTAGACTCCTGTCCCAATACTGGATCCATAACCCCTGTCTGACCCCCTATCTCTCTTCCTCGCTCCTCCCTGCATTCCTTCTCTGGGCCAATAGAAACATCAAGGCAAGGTTTATCAATGAAACTATGCTGCCCCTCCCTCTGTCTACCCAGCTGCCTGTCCAGCCCCTTCCTGCCACAGTCAATGTCCTGTCTGCCTTGGTCCTCCGTGGAGCCCACCTGGATACAGCCCCAGACACAAGCACTCAGAGCGGCTCTGTGAGTTCCCAATGCTCAGGCTTGTGTTGTGTTCAGAGACAGGGACAAGGAACTTATTGAGACACACAATATGTTGTCACACTTGGGCCCTTTTTACACAACGATAGATTCTCGTTCATCTAGATCACATTTACACCAACTATCTGAAACTGTCGTTGCATTGGAGCCATGACGTGCAAGCCGACATAAATAGGCGCGCAGCCCTCGGTCAAATCACGGAGAAGTAAATCCACTCACTTGATTAACAGGAAAGCGAAGTAGGCGAACGCCGATTGAAAATCGATGGTTCTGATGATAGAAGTTTTGATTTGCCAGATTGAAAGGATTGTGGACAAAATCATGGAATTAGGATGTACTGCTCAAACCACTGCACATTGTCACAATATGATATTCTGTTTTACAGGACATGACTGAAATTATACATGGTGTTTGAGTACCGTTGGCTGTTCTGTGTGATCCAGCCTACCCAGTGCTTCTGTGGAGGATGAAGGCCTATTCAGGCAACGGGCACCTGGCACCTGAGGAAAAATAATTAAACTACACATAAGCAAAGTGCCAAATATTGTGGTTGCCTGTTGTGTCCTTCACAATCTCTGTGAAATGAACAATGAAGCTTATAAAGGGGCCCCATGTCCTGATGCCCAGCCCATGGACTGCATAGTGGCTCTGTCTTAATCCAGACCCAGAGCTGCCATAAAGTGGCTGCTTCTTCATGAACGAGTGGCAGCTTTGGCTGAAGAGGACATGTCCTCATAATGGAGATGGACAACAGCAGTGATGTGGATTCTGTTATATTGTTATGTACACACCGAGCACAAATAAAAGGTTTACTTTTTTATATAACCTATGCACTTCTTTACTATATCATCACAACTGCTATGACATCCTCAGCATAACGACTGACTGACTTTTAATAAAAGTCAGACATTCTACCCTGTACAGTCATGTGCTCTTCTGTTGTGTGAGACATATATCTAAATTACTATAGTACTGAGGAATATTTACCCATCTAAAAACATTGCTGTTTGCCTGAGAGGCCAAAACACACCCTGCATAATATTGGCCATATAGCATATATTGCTTTCAGCCAGCCATTCTCCCTTGGTGGACATTGCTGTTGGAGATATGCAGTCAGAGACAGTCTCAAACTAAAATATATTTATTTTTTTATGAACAAGGAAAATGCTAATACAAATAGTAAACTATATACATGGTTCTGTCTAATCAGACACATTACTGCAGTGGCCCTGCCCATTGAGGAAAAGAAAATAGGTACAATGTATATACATTGTTTGTTCTAACCAGTCAGGCACATTGCTGCAGTTTTATTTCTGCCATCTGGGGTGAACATAAAAGACAGTTAAATGTTAGCCAAGTCCACTGTTTACACAGGTTGCATCTTCTGTTGTAGCATCAGCACGCAAGATAACATTGCATCCTGTGTACACAACACTAAATTGTGAATATAACATAATAGCACGGTACAGTACACTGACCAACAAGTTTCAGGGGTCTCTTGCTGGCTTAAGATTGGTCACCAGGGCAAAATGATGTTCTGGCTGAACTTGAACATCTATTTCCGCCGTAGAAAATGTATTGGGGTCGCTTTTCCTAGATCTAGATTGAATATATGGTAGTGTTGCCAAGGCCCTTGGTTGCCATGGTATTATGGTGGCAGGGGTGAGACTGGGGTAGAGACAGGACTTGGAAGGGGTGAGTGAGCACTCACCTTGCATTGGAAGGCCTTTGGACATCCCCAGGAGGACAGAAAGACGCTGTCAAATCCCTCCTCATGGTTCTCCTGTCCTGTCCTGTCTCTCTCTCTCTCTCTAGAGGGGGATCAGGTCTGTATGAGAGCTGGGTGCACAGGGCCAAAGCCATCGGATTCAGGCCAGCCGCTCGGCAACGGTAGAACTGTCAATCAAGCACACAGCATGGGGTGTGTGTGTATCTGTGTGACTGTGTACGTGAGTTGGGTTGTCTGCGTGCGTGTGTGCTCTCATTCATGGACTTGAACCTTTCAAGGAGCTTGCAGAGGATAAAGCAGACCACTTTCACCAGCTTAGAGAAGGAGATGGAGAGAGAGAGAGAGAGAGAGAGAGAGAGAGAGAGAGAGAGAGAGAGAGAGAGAGAGAGAGAGAGAGAGAGAGAGAGAGAGAGAGAGAGAGAGA
>JACXGM010013266.1:0-23189 GCA_016801145.1 Umbra pygmaea | reverse complement strand
AATAATCAACAATCATCACCATAATTATATTACTATTTATTATGCTGTTTATTCATTATGTTCGGTGTACTGATTAGTTTCCGTCACCAACATGTCCCATAGCTCATTGGTAAAAATACGGTTTGCGGGTGAACTGCTTTGCCTTGCGCGGCAGATAATCCTCTACCACCTCCCTCCAAACTCCTCACTATCTTCCAACCAGAGACTGTAAAAAATTTCCCTTTTCCTAGGTCCACGTTGATTTGTCCAACTTATAAATTACACCGGTCGCTTCGTTTGTCTGTTGCGTATAATGCTATATATTATGCTGGAGCCTTCGTCTTTTGTGTTTCTGTGTTAAGTAGCTACTCAATTTCTATGAATCCAGTCTAGTTTTTAAACGCCGCGGTTCGAACTCCGTTATTAGGACATTATCATCACAACATTATTTTTATAAAATTGTAAAATTTTCAGCCGCGTAATCTGAAAGAACAGCAAGCCGCGGAAGGAACCCAGCACTACTTGGGCTGAAAATAACCAGATCATCCGCATACATAAGATGATTTACACACTTATCTCCTATTATACACCCAGTGTTACAAACATTAAACTGTGAAATGTTGTATGTAGCGCTACACTAAAGTCTAGTAACGACGCTGTAAAAGCTTGTTGCGGTGCTTGCGTCACGCCCTTATCCCTCCTAACAGTTCCTATGGCCACTTGACCAGTGCGAATGCAAAGAGCAAAACCGGTTTTGGGGGAGAGTAGTTAGTAGAACTGTTTAGAAGTGGACTGTTCCTATAACTACGTTCCTGTAACTACTTGGTCGGAAAGCGGCTATAGAGACAAAAATCACAAAACAGGGACTATATACCCTAGACGGGACAAAAACACGTCTTGCACCCTACGCCATCTTGAAACTTCCATGGTATCAGTGTCCGACATTCTCTAGTGGGACCTGTGTTCACAGCCTAGCACCATGCAGCTCGATTGGCATTCGCCAGAGAATACCAAAATTGGCAGGTCCACCATTGGTGCCCTATTCTCTTCACAGATGAGAGAAGGTTCACAGCGAGCACGTGTCAGATGTGAAAGAGTCTGCAGATGCCATGGTGAATGCTATGCTGTCTGCATCATCATCTAGCATGGTGGATCAGTGATGGTCTGGGGAGGCATATACCTGGAGGGTCACACAGACCTCCACGTGCTAGCCAATGGTACCCTGACTGCTGGACAGTACTGGGATGAAATCCTCACACCCATCATTAGATTTACACTGGTGCAGTGGGCCCTGGGTTCCTCCTGGTGCAGGAAAATGCACAACCTAAAGTGGCCAGAGCATGTAGGCAGTTCCTGCATAACGAAGGTGTTGATGCCATTGACTGGCCCTCATGTTCCCCAGACCTGAATCCAATTGAATACCTCTGGGACACTGATGCCCTGATGCAGGTCTGGGAGGAGATACCCCAGGACATATTCTGCCATCTCATCAGGAGCAGGCTCAGACATTGTCAGGATTGTATACAGACACCTGGAGGCCATACACACTACTGAGTCACATTATGACCTGCTTAGGACAGCCTATGATTTCAATTGTTTAATTTTCAGTGCGAGTTTAAATCCAGCCCTCAATCCGTTGGTGAATTTTGTTTATTTTTTATTGACCGTTGTTAGGTCATTTGGTTCTCAACCAATTTCACAATGTATAGTAAAGATTTTGATCTTTAATATGTTTCATACATTGAGACCCGATGTGTGATTTGAGTGTTCTTACATTTTTTTTAGCAGTGTATTTTGAGATTGATTGCAGTAAACCGATTGTTAACCAGTAATTTACAGTAAAGGTTTGACACTCATTAAAAACTACAGCAACTTACAGTAAATAATCTGCAAAAAAGTCACTGTTTTTGTATTTACACAAAACAAACAAACATTGATTTGGTAACACTGTCACCATGTAGGAAAAGATATGGTGGCCAATCAACATATTACGAAATTGTCTTTGTTCAGATCACAATCTTTCAGGAATTTAGAAAAAGTAGATTAGAATCTAGGATTGGTGGTTAAAAATACAATTTGTGAAGAGAAAGATCTTTATTTCCACACGTTGTTGGAGTGATCAGAAATGCTAAACAATAGCTCAACCTCTGACCTCTCTTTTTTCTCCTGTTGCAGATTTGGTCGGAAGTCCATGATCCTGGTGTCGTTTGTGGCCAGTGCTGTGTTCGGAACCATATCCTCCTTCTCTGTATCATATGTTATGTTTGCAGTGACCAGGACACTCTGTGGAGTTGCAGTGACGGGAATGTCTATTACCACTCTTGCCCTGAGTACAAACATTGTACCTTTCCCCCTTTGTGTTTCCTACCCTGTTATGCTGTATGTTGATTAAAGGGGCAATATACAGGTCAAAAGTGAAAAATGCTGATAACCAGTCAATGGTGTGGCAAACTGCTAGAGGATGTTTTGAAGATTGTTTTGAAGAGCTAAAGAAGCAGGCTGACTATTCTTTTTAAAGTTTAACCTTTTTAACTGACAGCAGTTAAACATACTTTAAAGCTATATATAGCTTTAGAGTATGTTTAAAGCTATATATAGCTTTAGAGTATGTTTAAAGCTATATATAGTTTGTAAGTAGTCAATAGAAATATCCTAGTCTCATCACGCTCCATTGATTCCATCTGGCAGGTTATTCTTCTGCAAAACTTACTGTGGTATTGTCAGTATGATGTGGCCTATGATATTGAAAGTATTTGGTTATCCAGGGTAGGGCTGGGCGATAACTCAATATTTATCGTTATCGAATTTTGGAAAATAATATTGAGAAGAATATCCCATATCGACATATCGCGATAACAGCTGGTTTTGTTCTGAAACAAAGAAACATCCAACAAATGAGGAGTATTTCATATTCCTTTTACTGTAGTTCAGTTATACCTGAAACTTCTAAACATAAATATAACAAGGTCAATACATTTTTTTTGTATGTATTGCTTTTATTTGTTCATACAGCAGAAAATACACTTTGATGTAATGCAGTCACAGCAGGTCCTTCATACATTTTAATATATCGTCAAGCATATCGTATCGAAAAAAATTCTTTCTTATATTGTGATATCATTTTTTGGCCATATCGCCCAGCCCTAATCCAGGGTTTGGTTATCAAAAGCAAATAAGGCTTTAAATATCATTAATACAATTGAATCATTTCTTCCAGGTATCGAGTGGACCGACATTAAGCATCGCACCTTCACTGGGACCATTATCAGTTTGGGCTGGAGTGTGGGTAACATGCTCCTTGCACTGCTGGCATATTTCATACGAGATTGGAGATATCTGATGCTGGTGGTGACATCGCCCTGCATCGCTGCCATTATCTCTTGGTGGTAAGAAAAACATGTTGGGAGGGGTGCCGATTCAAGGCAATTGGAAAGTGCATATTTGTTTGAATTGAATGAATTCAAATGGAATTGTATTTAACAGCATTTGTGGTATTCATTTGTGTAGTGGAAACATTGCACATTGTTGCATCAGTTGTATATTGATTGATCAAATGGTTTAATGATCGGTTGGTTTACTGATTCAGTGGTTTTATCATCACGTAGTTTAACGATTGTCGGTCTAATGACTGATTGGTTTAACGACAGAGTGGTTTAACAACAAAGTGCTTTAACGAAAGAGTGGTTAAAAGTCTGAGTGGTTTCATTTCTGAACGGGTGGATTTTCGATTGGTTTAGGGTGCAGACAATTCTTAGTCATTAAGTAATTTACGCACATTGCCAATGACTGGCACTCACATGGCGTTTCCTGTCTGAACTAGTTATTGTGTAACTTTAGAGTAATAGTTAAACGCTTGTGTTGTTACATTAAATGTGAAATAATTGTGTCATGATGGTGAATCTGGACCTGCTGCTGCTTAGCAAGTCCTGCCTGGTCACACTGGCAACACTGCAAGCCTTCTGAGCTGAATTATTGAAGAAAATTAAGGCTGGCCTGGCTGGACAGCCAAAAATCGCCATCGATGATGCTATGGCCCTGGATAGTGTTTAAGCTGCTGCTGACAAACAGGCCCACCATCTTGAAGGTTTTGAGCATAACCTATCCGATTACAGTAACCAAATAGTGGGCCTTGAGAAGGCGATTGCACGCTTGGAGGCCAAAAATTGAAGGCTGGTGGATAAGACCGACAACCTCGAGACTCATTCGAGACGTTGCAAACTCCGATCAGCATTTCTGAGGACTCTGATGGGGGTGATCCTGCTTTCCGGACAGTAAATTTTTTGCTGAGGTAGTTCCTTTCATCTTTCAACCGCCCCCAAATTTGCATGTCCGGGGGAGGAGAATACAAAACCCAGAGGCTTCATAACGAGGTTCCACAATTTTCAGGATATAGATGGCCTTACAAAGATACATATGAGAAAAATTATCCTACTGTGGGAAGAACATGTTCATATGCCCGGACATTGTGCTGGTTTTACAATGAAGAGATCTATGTACCTCACAATATCTGAAACCTCCATGTTAAAACTGTGTTCTCTCTTCGCTTCCCAGCACACTTTCATGTAGAACATGATGGAAAGAAGAGGCAGTTTGACTTGTATTAGGACACCCAGCGGTGGTTTGATCAGCACTTCCAAGACTAGTGAAAGCCATGTTCTGCCCTAATCACCACCTAACCTAGCTTGCTAGGTTGAATTGTTTTTCAGGTATGGCTGTATCTGTCACGCCATCCCAGAGTGGGGTAGCGTGGCCATGAACGGAGATATGGACTTTAAGTGTATTTGTAGGCATTTATGACTTATATATATTTCTGTTTATATTGTTCCAGTGCTGATGTACTGATGATTTGAGTTGAGTTCATGTGTGTGTGTGAGATGGAGCTTTGGCACCGCCCCCCTGAATCCCAGGAGCTATTGGCATATCTCAACATAGGGAAGTCATGGGGATTCAGGGGAGTGGTGTGGTTCATTGTAAATGCCATTGATGAATGTTGATCTTGGTCTACGGTAGTCCGGGAATATGGTGCTACTGTGTAAGTAGTGTGCTATGTAAATGTGTAGCTTGAGTTCAGACGTATGCTCTTTAGAGTTAGCCACCCGCGTCTGTGCCGCAATAGAGCATATAGAGTCATATATTCATCAGAGATATTCGTGTATTGATCTTCTGCCTCCCTGGTCTCCCTCCTACACCACCAATTGTGACAGTATTGGACACTTCTAGGCCATTTCCAAATATTTACATTTTATTTCTTCATTTGTGGAATGTTTGACTCTGTCGAAGTGCGAGATGTGTGTGAGATTTTCAGAATTTGCATTATATTAGTCTGCCACCTTTTTCAGAAGGTTATTCCTGGTTTTAGGCAGTGGCAATGGTTTTATTCAGTTTTTTTTTATCATGTAGAGTTTGGCATTTTTATCATGACTACCTTATTTTCCTAAACCTTCTTCTTGTTTTGAGATATACTGAATTACTTTTGATCCCTTTGTTGCGACCCTTTGTGTGTACACCTTTGAATAGTAGGGCTGTGCAATGTCTGACTTTACACACAGTCTAATGGACATGTCCAAACCTTGTTGTTAAAAATCTTTTAAATAAATTCATTTTCATTGTTCTATTGCACTAATGTTGCACAAGACCTTCACTCCCCGCAGGGCCTTGAGGTTGTTAAGTCAATCAAATCTATGCAAAGCAACTGAGTTCTTGAATACATTCTACTGCAGGTTAGCCCCCTTACACTTAACTGTGTATAATGAGTCATTGGATCGTAGTGTTCTGCCCCTATCATTAACCAAAGCATCTATAGCACATCTTAAGAAAGAACCCCACTGCCTGCTCTTCATTCATGCCTCTTATAATGTAAAGGTGCTTGCAAAATTGTGAGGTGTCTGGAGGTTGTCCTCCCAGCATACACTTCAGAGGAACAGACAGGGTTCAATAAGGGTAGACAATCATTTTCTGTTCTACCCACCCCCTAGTCATGGGATGCTTTATTGACCTATACAAAAAGCACTGAAATTACAGGTCAACTTGTGAATTATGTTTTTGGACAAACTCTCCATTAACACAACACAATCTGGCTGGGAGGAGGAAATAGGTGTTGAATTTACACAGGATTGGTGGGATAGGGTGATTGACAGATTAAACTCAACTACATCTTGTGTGCATCTTGGAGAAATACAGTTTATGTTGGTTCACAAGGAGTTGACTTTTCAACTGTCAAAAATGTACCCGACTGTGATTTATATTTGTGAGCAAAGGCACTAAAAAGGCACTAAGTTTATTGCCATTCTAGAACTCTGCTACCAACTACATCACTGATCATATTATAGGCTGCAATGGTACACTACATGTATTCATAACCACAACATACCGTATGGGGTGCTATATTTGCAGTTTGCATATGAACCCGAATTAATATTTTGTGAAACAACTTTCATCTACGTGTCAGGAAACAATTGTGTTGCTCGTATGGAAACTCAGAAATGTAGCTATGGGGCAATGTATGTGCAAACTGTATGCTACAAAAGAGTTCTTACATTTTTGGATGAATACATTAAAAATTATGTCATTTCTTTTTAATTTAGGTGGATACCAGAATCAGCAAGATGGCTACTGGCCAATGGCAAAGTTGAGGAAGCAAAAAAGTATCTGGTGCAGTGTGCCAAAATGAACGGAAATTATGGTTATGCTGCAAAAATTAATACTGAGGTGAGTAATACTATGCAGTTACATACAGTACCATGGTTTTGGTATATATAAACTAAATTTGAACAACTTTGTTATACTTTTGTCATGTCAAAATACATGTTTAACATTAACTGGATAAATGATGAAAATCATATAACTATTAAGTTGATTATGTCTTTAATATCCAAAACCGCAATAAATCTGGAATGTTATATAATTTGTCCAAATTATTTTCAGGTACTTCCATATCTAATTAGAAACAGCAGAGATAGGTAGAGATTGTTTTTTGTTACTGACAGAGCAGTGAGGTGGATTTCAACCCATGTTACGATGTAAAGTAGCACCTTAGAACTCTGCACTTTCCTCAGCCAGATAAAACAAAGATGTTTTAAAACTCCACAAATGAAATAAAAACTGAACCACTCTTATTTCTTTCTCTTCTAGACTCTGAGTAAAGTAAGTGTTTCCAAGGTTGCAAACAAGAACTATTCCTACTTGGATTTGGTCAAGACCCCCAAGCTCAGAAAAATCACAATTTTCTTGGGAATAATCTGGTATGGGAAAGAAGATTACATTTTACACCCCTGACATTTACAATCATGGTACAGACAAATTACTCCACTTTTATATAAATGGTTTCAAAAAGCTTCTTTGGTTGTCCCCCTATGTGTCCCATATTAACCATGTTTGGTTCCATATAGAATCGTTTAACCTGCTGTACAGTAGTTCATTTAACAGCCTGAAGGTCCCATTCGACATGGGCTGAACATGAGACCCTCTGTGGAGCCATGTGGTTACTTTTGAGTTGCCAGCAGGGTCTCGACTGAAGCCTTGGTTTGATTTCTCAAAAGGAGGACAGTGTAGTGCCCTGTAGGCATTTTGGAATGGTGTGTAACAGTAATGCAATTACAATTGAGATCGTGGAGTGGGCAGTAAAGTTCATTTAGCTCATAGAATAATCAAATAGCGAGAGAGGTTCAGTTATGCTAATAACATTGGAAATGCCGTCTGGATGTATTCAGTTTTAAAGAGTGGGGTGAGCCTATTTTTTGAAAATAAAAAACAGGCTTCCATGTTGGAGGAGCAAAAGAATCGACCGGATCGACAAGTTGTGGTTGGATGAACAACGTAAGCGCACGTCACCGTTCCGCTTCTGTCAAGGTGGTGGGGTTGCACAGCTGCTGATGTGGCAGGGTTAGTGGGAAAAAATGGACAAGAGCAATTAGGAGGGGAGAAAATGGTGGAAATTAAACAAAGTAAGGTTGAAAACCATTTGTTAAAAAGTAGTCAACTGCAAAGTTTAATGGAACACAAAGCAAGGCATCCTTCTCTGTCAACATGTTGCCTAACTCAAGGGGTGATCATTGGAACCAAAACGTGTTCTTCCTCTTATAGAGACAACTAGAAGAACTGTCTTCAGATATTTTTTCTAAGATTGTAATTTAGGGAGAGAGTAAAGTACACATTTAAAGAGAAACATCTGTTTGTGCGCAACTGTTTGTTACTGTTTGTTTGTTTTTAGATTCATGCTCTGTGAATCCACCTCCATACTGTCTTGTAAAATTCACATACTTTCTTTTATTTACACGTTGAGATGTGCATTTTCAAATATGAAGAATAGAGCATTCACTTAATTAACAAGTAATGCATTCACAATTATAAAAATGTAATTCCTACTAAGTGCAAGTTGGTCAGTTTCAAAAGACACTAAATGAAGAGAATGTCAAATCTAAACTGTATATATTTACCTTTGCCCCTACAAGGTTTGCTGTAGCATTCACATACTATGGCATCAGCTTCAAGATCACTGGGTTTGGTCTGAATATGTACCTGACACATTTTGTATATGGTGCTATTGAAGTCCCAGCCAAAGTGGGCACCTATTTCGCCTTGGATCGCATTGGACGAAGAAATGGCCAAGCATGGTCTCTAATTATTACAGGAGCCCTGATGGCTATCAACACTGTTATCCCTATAGGTAGGTTACTTTCTTGTCATAATGGAAAACAGCATGACCTTACTTGATTGGTAACCTCTAGTGCAATAATTTTTATTAAATATGTTAATATACTCTGTGTTCTAAATTATTATGCAAATTGGAATTAAGTGTCATAAACATTAAATATTTGGTTTTTCAATCAAACTCATGGATGGAATTGTGTCTCTGGGCTCTTTGGGTCATTGAAATCAATCTCAGACACCTGTGATAAATATTTGTCAGGTGAGCCCAATTAACGGAGAACTACTTAAAAAGGATGTTGCACATTTTTAACAGGCCACAGGTTTCAAGCAATATGGGAAAGAAAAAGGATCTCTCTGCTGTGGAAAAAAGTCAAATAGTGCAATGCCTTGAACAATGCATGAAAACATTAAATATTTAATGAAAACTTAACCATGATCATCGTACTGTGAAGAGATTTGTGGCTGATTCAGAGCACAGACGGGTTCGTGCCAGTCAGGGTCGGTGGATCTTAAATGGGGACGCCGGGCTCACAATACTCTCCGGACTGGGGGAAACGGAACGGTATCACACAATGGGTTTGATGCACAACACACAGTTCCATTCACTTCGGTCCCGAAAGTATTGCGAGTCTGGCATCCCCAATTAAGATCCACCAACTGCTGCTGGTTTGTGTAGATAAAGGCATAATGAGGAATGTTACTGCCAGACAACTTCATCAGATTAAGAGAGCAGCTGCTAAAATGCCATTACAAAGCAGCAAACAGGTATTTGAAGCTGCAGGTGCCTCTGGAGTCCCACAAAGCCTCAAGGTGTAGGATCCTCCAGAGGCTTGTAGTTGTGCATAAACCTACTATTCGGCCACCTCTAACCAATGGTCACAAGTAGAAACAGTTGCAGTGGGCCATGAAATACATGAAGACTTATTTTCAAACAGTCTTGTTTACTGATAAGTGCCTAGCAACCCTGGATGGTCCAGATGGATGGAGTAGTGCAAAAACAGAACCGTGCCTTCCATAGCAAAATCATCTTCATGCATGATATTGCACCATCTTAAGTTCAGTGGATGCAAGAATTGTGAAGGTGATATCAAAGAAGGGGTCCTATGTTAACATGTGACATGCCCTGTTAAGATGTGTTTGATTGAAATAGCTTTTTATTCCAGTAAATACACCTGTCAATTCAACTAATTACCATTGTCAGTTCTTTACAACCTATAAAATGTTTTCAATCTCTGTTGTGCATAATAATTTGGCACAGTGGGTGGTTTGTTCAATGAAATTCGACTTACACCCTAATGGTTGGTGACTTGAAAATTATACTGACTGTCGTTTGCATTGACTATTTTGGAAAATCAGTGTAAAATATAATTTGTATAATAATTTGGAACTCAGTGTACATTATGAATTCATTATACTGTATGTGCACTCAAGAAACATTACATAATTCACCCCTACGCAAACTCATTTTGTGCACACTCATCTTGCATTTCAAAGCCTGTATAGGATTTGTCCCATTTGAAACTACTCACAAAATGTCTATGACATCAGTGTTGTAAAGCACAGTTGCTCCCCTGTTTGCATTTCACAATTCCTATTGCTATTATCCCTTCTGTCTTTTTTTTCTCCAGAACATTCACTTGTTCGCACTTGCATAGCTGTGGTGGGAAAGGGATTCTCAGAAGCAGCTTTCACCACATCCTTTCTCTACACAGCAGAGCTATTTCCCACTGTTGTCAGGTAAGAACAGGGCTGTGCACAGACATTTTGATGGGCTCAAGCACAAGGTTACATTATTCTCACTTTGAATGTTGACACCATTTTTTATAATCACACACTATGTAATTAAAAAATGGGCCTAGTTAGGTCTCCTGCAACACATTACTCCTTTAAGAAACCATCAATTTAACAAGTGTTCGTGAAATTAATATAATTCAGTCATAGTGGTCAGGCTCCTATGCTTTCGTTCCTCCTGCTACTAGCTGACCTGATCCATGACCATGGGCTGGCTGCTCTAGCTCCCTCTAGCTCCCTCTAGCTCCCTCTAGCTCCCTCTAGCTCCCTCTAGCTCCCTCTAGCTTCCTCTAGCTCCCTCTAGCTCCCTCTATTTCTTTATGTAAATTCTTTCTTTTCTTGGCATTGCACTGTATCCAGCATATGAGCAAATTAATAACTGACATCTACATTAGCTGGTCTACTTTAAGTTTGTAAAAAAAACTATTTATGGGCAGAAATTTGTGCCACCACAAACTGAATTTGTATTGTTTAACTTGAATAATTGAATTTAAAAACTGAATCTGAATAGCACAATTTGAAATTGAATTTATTGGTTTGAAACTGAATTACAATAAAGTTGAAACTGAATGTAATATCTTGAATTTGAATTCAGTTGCACTGAAAATACTAATATATATACTTTAACATTCAGTTCTCACATTTCAAATTCATTTCAGAAATTCAGATTCGCTCAAAAAATTTGAATTCAGATTTTTACTGGGACAGACATCCGGTGCCTTAAGGAAGAGCAACTGAGTGCCGATGCACGAGCTCGTCCACAGACTCCACACCAGTCTATATACCGCATCAGTTTTCACTATGTCAAAGCATGTCCAAAGGCAACAGGTTTGTATAAACGTATATATAATATAAGACAAAACTTTTACAAGCTATACAAATGATAGCAGGACTGTTAGATCTGGAAAATGTGGTACACTCAACTTTAAAAATAGAAAGAAGATTAAAGATTACAGAAAGAAGATTAAAGAATACAGTTGCATTGACAAAAAATGTCAAGCTATGATAACTAAAACCACTTCATTGACTTTACTTAAAAAAGTAAGTTGAATACACTACGATTTATGCATATATGGAACTTTTCAGATCCAATAAGTCAAATCAACATTACAGTTGTGTTGATTAAAAATGTTAAAAAAGTAAAGGTCAATTACAGGCAGATTCACTTGTCTTAATTTAAAATATCAAATTGAATCAGCTAAGATGTATGTGTTTACTCAACTTTCTATTCAGATTCCAAAAGTTGAGTCAACTAAAGCAAGACTACAATTGTGTTGAATGAAAATATCACTTCAAGAATATGTTAAGTAAACAAGGATTATATTGCCCCCTCAGATTTTTGAGCCAAGTGGACTTTCCTTTTAATATCTGTATTTGTGGGCACATGTTTCTGTGTGTTGTGCATACTAGAGATGCGCGGATGGGCTATTATTTCATCCGCAACCGCATCACAAAACTCATAATCTGTCCGCCATCCATCCGCACCAATGTTTTTGACCTGTTTCAAAACCGCACCCGCCCGTAATCCGGTGATTGGGCGATGCAAGGCGCTGCTGACGCGAGCTGCGAGTATAGAAAGCTCTTGACTCAGAATATCTGCAGTGAACTCCTTCTCTGATCGGCGCACAGGGACAAAAATAAATAAATAGCCTAAATAAAACATCAAACCTGACCTTACCTGACTAGGCTACTGTACAATAATATCATTGTAATAAAAACGCAATTTCGCACATAATTTCAACATGCTATTTAGCCTAATACTAATAAATGCCTATTGCACTTTATTTTATGCAAAATGAAAAATCTTGAAAAAAATAAGTCTTTTTTAGTGAACTTGACTATTTCAAAGTGTGCTCTATTTTGTTTGGATGTAGGTAACAATATATAACAATTTATATATTTTCATATTTAATTAAAATATTATTTTTTGTCAAGTCATCCGCCCAATCTGCGGTTGATATAACTGTGCATCTCTACTGCACACTGTGCCCCCTTAAAAAAAATAGGTGCATGACGCCCCTGATGTAGAGTACTCTTAACTTGAAAAAGGCCACACTTTTTCACTAGATATAATAAGTTGAAACAACAAATATTCATTTACAGTGTAGATATAGTATGTATACACTTTGCTAGGTATATATTTTAGCAGCATTTTTTCTAGATATAAAGTTACTTTTGCAGTTTAGTAGGTAAGCAGAGCTCTTGCACTGATTAAGCTACATATGCTAGCTAACTAGCTACTGACTGTAGAGCTAGATAGATATAGACACCTGACTGAAATATCAGAAACAGTTATTTACCATTTTAACCACTCATTTTCAAAGAGTCTGTTTTGAATGGGTCTTTTTTTTCTTGAACAGACACAGGAGTTAGCTAATAGTAGTTAATATAGACGTTTAAAAAGTTTTTTTTGTCTGGCACATCATCTGCTACATCTTTGCCAGCACCGGTGCTAGATGTAACGTCAGTCTGGAGTGCACTCCGGGGGAACGCTGTGCAGGTAGGCAAATTCAGCATAAGCAGGAGAGCAATATCATTGTGATTACATAGTTTGAAAATAGGCATGTGAATTTGTAATTTAGATCAAGAACATTTAATTTTTCAGCGTTTAAAAATGCTAGGAACACAATAAGTGGGTCAATAATAATTAACTAAATTAAAATGTGAGTAGACACTATTTTACCAGAAAAAACAGGTGCTTTAATTGCATTTACGTGTGTTTACCGTCTACACCCCTACGTGGAATGTTGGTTTAACCTGCAGCCATCCATACAAAACAAACACAGTTATTTCCAAATCTATGTACTCACTCAAATTAATGAGATGAATTGTGTTCAGGACATATTTCTTACTTGCGGAAGGTTGTGCGCAGCACACTTTGGTAATGCCCTCTACACCCATCAGTGAGGGGTGAAGACTGAAGATAACACAATGTATGTTATAATACATATTATTAGAATATGCATTACTGTTTAAATTCTTGAAAATAAATAAATCATAATGCCAAAAAATATTGTGACCACAGAAGAAAACCACTGATACATTTGTGACCTATTGAAATTTGGGGTTGCCATCCGATTTTAAGCTATCGCAAATTTGACCCTTGTGGTCGCAGGTTCGAGGTCTGAAATGTAAATTTTATGTACCAAAAACAATTGGGCTTTCAGATTTGAGGGTTTTCTTTGTGAAAGAACATTCATTTTTCACGTAAATTTTCATTATTTTACAAAGTTGTAATAAACGCATTCATCTGCACAGTGCCATATAGCCTATTGACTTAGCACTCACTCTAGCTTGACCCTGTTTGCCCTGAGTGAGAGAGCTGACTGACGAGCGAGACAGTCAAATAATTACTTCAAACGATTTAGGAACCTAGACAAATTATAGCATTATTCTGTTGTTGTTCCCCTTTAAGTTGCCTACGAAGGCCTGTGAGCTGAAACGCGTAGGTGTTTTTAACTTTTACTATGTTGCCCGAATAAACTTTTGTACATTATGGGAGAGATTGCCTTGGACTTTGTTGAAGTTCTTTTACTTCTACCTTTTACTATATACAGATTTTTATCCCTCTGTCCGACGAGTACCTCATGCAATCCTGTTTTACTCTACGCCAAGCAGTGCCCTTTTCTCTCTTTTTTCCACTTGATTAAATTCTAACAAATGCACATCACAAAAATGTGAACGATTCTGTTGAAAGTTAAACTGTGTTGCATTATTTATTGACCTACCCTAGGCCTTCGATACAGTTCATCATTCACTACAGCTTAAAATAAATTTTTACAGGGGTTAGCTGTGGACACTTGCATGGTTTCAGAATAATCTTATCGACAGATAACAGGCTATTGTGGCGGATGGAATAAACATTGATTTAGTAAATATTTATAAAGGCCTCCCACAAGGTTAAATTTTGGGTCCTCTATTGTTTACAATATACATAAATGGTATCTGTGACAATGTGCTAAAAAGGTTTCTTTTAAAGTATGTTTAATGTTTTTAATTTTTATTCTATTAATTATAAACTTTTATTCTGTTTAAGTTCTTTGTCTGCTGGTGTTATATTGTTAAATCACAGGGCACAGCTGTAAAAGAGACTTTGGTCTCTGTCTTCCCTGTATAAATAAAGGTAATGTGTAATGTTGCAACCTACCGACAGTGTAAGTGCTGCATTGGGTGGAGGGATGGATTTTGGACTGCTGTGTTACTGTATGTTATACTCTGGTGCTTCTGAGCTCTATTTTCAGTGTTTGATTGAGATAGGCATCTTCTAAGCAAATGAGAACTAGCAAAAACATCCTAGTTTACCCAATCTGAATGGTTTGTGGAGAAGTTGCAAGAATCATGTTGATATTGTTGTGGAGTTGTTGCTATAAGGAAAGGCAAAAAGCAGGACAAAATCTGTGTGTGTGCATGTGTATGAAATGTTTTACAAACTATAAAAAAGAATAATGAGGCCCTTATGAAAGTTGGTTGTAACAAATATTTGGATTGTCTCTCACCTACAGAGAGTGTGGTTTAGGTTACACCTCCTTCTTGGCACGAATAGGGGGCTCCCTGGCCCCCATGGTCCTGCTGCTGGAAGACTACTGGGTGTTCGCACCTCCACTTATCTTTGCTGCCAGTGCCATTGGCAGCGGTTTTGTGGTCTTCCTGCTACCTGAGACCCTGAATGTAAGCCTTCCAGAGAACATAGTTGACATAGAACAGGGAAGGTACGTGACACAGGCTGAATACACCTTCAAATTTTTCTTATTTTAAAATCTGATCAATGCTCCTTTATGAAAAGATACTTTTTCTATCACTTTCTTTTAATATTACTATTTATGTTCTGTTTCCATTTTCTCAGGCATAGGTGTCCAGCTAGTAAGGGGAGCGTGACTGAGTTGAATGTCATCAGCTCAGTATCAAGTCCTTCAGTATGACTGTTCTAAGGCTGCTTCTAGTTCCACTACGCAGTTCTGTCCTGAGAGCTCCCACAAATTTGTTCTACAATGCACGTATGAAATGTCAATCCTAAAAACATTAACCACTATTTTTGTCTTCATGTGACATTGTATATGTCACTTTTGTATTGTGTATTAATGATTAATTAATTTATTAATTGTGTAACTCATACTGTATGTTATGACTTTATATGAGAAAATGATGCTTGGTTGTGATATTATCCAACATGTTGCTTTTTGGATGCTTTAGTTCATGCTTCAAATCACATAGCGATATAGAGAGCTACGAATGCCAGATGTTATTTTTTATTTTAAAGGAGCTATTGTAGAATTTCAAGCTGTAACAAAAGAAATACTTTATCATTCAAAGTGAACAGTTTAAAATGCTATAAAAACTGTATTTCTTGATATTAAAAAAATCCCCCAAAATATGTACAGTTTCTCACAAAAGTGAGTACACCCCTTACATTTTTGTAAATATTTGATTATAACTTTTCATGTGACAACACTGAAGAAATGAAACTTTGCTACAATGTAAATTAGTGAGTGTACAGCTTGTATAACAGTGTAAATTGGCTGTCCCCTTCAAAATTACTCAACACACAGCCATTAAGGTCAAAACCACCGGCAACAAAAATGAGTACACCCTAGGTGAAAATGTTCAAACTCGGCCCGATTATCCTCCAGTGTCATGTGACTTGGTAGTGTTATAAGTCTCAGGTGTGAATGAGGAGCAGGTGTGTTGAATTTGGTGTTATCGCTCTCACACTCCCTCTGGTTACTGGAAGTTCCTCATGGCACCTCATGGCAAAGAACTCTCTTAGGATCTGAAAAAAATAATTGTTGCTCTACGGTACATGAAGATGGCCTAGGCTATAAGAAGATTGCCAAGACCCTGAAACTGAGCTGCAGCACTGTGGCGAAGACCATACAGGAGTTTAACAGGATTTAGAAGTTAAGGGCCTGTGGTCATTTTACAGAAATCTGCAAGATCACGTTTACCGGAGAAATACTATGCTGTAGGTTTTTACTCCAATAGCAAATATTTGATTATAACTTTTCACTGAAGTTATAATCACACAGAAGAAATTACCTCTTACACAACTACTACTGTCGAGTGAAAACCATGGTTCTGTACTGTATATATATTGACAATCAAATAAATCACATATTTGTAAATCAGACTCATTCCTGAACGTAGTCAGACTATTTCATGACAGTAGTACCAATAAAATGTATTAAAAATAGCTTCTGAGTTTTATAATTGTATGTTAGTTTAATCTACCGATTAGACATTATTCATAGCCACCTCAGGCTGTCTGCAGGTCTTTGACAAGGTAGGGCTCTGCTGTTCTAAGGGCCTTGTAGAAGTGTTCCTGGGCTTGGTTCCCCTTTCTGATAATCATGTCCAGCAGAGCTTGGTTCTGTGGGTTCTTAAAGATTTGCTGACCACGTACAGGATAGAAGTATATCATGATTTAGGAGGTATTTATCATTTTTATCTTTAACAATTATTTACTTATTATGTTAGACTTTTTTCCATGTTTTGTCTTATTTTCAGACATTAGGAAGTGAAGTGATCTGCACTAGAAGATATCTTTGCTTATTTCAAGCATATTCCATCTTAATTTAGGTACTTATTGTGTTATTTTTGGAGGTGTGTTTTTGCAGTGCATTTTAAGGTGAGAGGTGGAATTTCTACCTGCCACCTGTGAAACTTTGTAAAAGTGTTGCATTTATGTACTGGATTGACGATTGGTACCAGTAATCAAGGTGCGCTTTGTGCGTGCCCCATATGTTTGTTGTTTGAGTGCAGAATATTAGTGCAGAGTCACAAGCAAAAGCAGCGGAGCTGGAAAAACACTTAAAATGTGTTCATGACAACGGAAAGGTTTTTACCAGGTGTGAGAGTTATATTCTTTGATGAAATGTGTAGAAGAGAGACACTGAAAGTGGTATCGATCCTATTGACGCTAGTATCGCTCTTCAAACAAGAGTATACGTATCGGTAGTATCGATATTTCGGGATTGATCGCCCACCCCTACAAAGAGCACTTCGGATAGTGAGCGTGCAAAGCCAAATGGACAGGACTCAAGTTTGGGTATACAGTAGTACCCAAAATAAGGAGTTTATTTACATAACGAATTAAGACTTTATATTTATATTATACAAGAATAATAAGTATGTGTTTTTTAGACAATAATTGTACAGACAGTATATATCTGTAATAAGTAAACAAATAATACTATTTAATAAAATCTAGGTAGTATTTATAAATATAGATAGATATATAAGCAATTATATATACAGCTCTGTAAAGAAATTAAGAAACCACTGTGATTTTTTTCTTAAATCAACATCATTGAAAACCTCTGGAATGAGATCAAGAGCAAGCTCAATGGACACAAGCCATCATTCAAAGCCAAGCTGCTTGAATTTGTGCACCAGGAATGGCATTTCCTGTCTCAGCCCCAGATGTTATGCTGCAATAGTTCATGTGCCGGGCGAATAGGATCTTCCTGCACTTTCTCAGTCCCCACAACTCTCATTGATATGTGACAGGGACAAGAGGCAGTTTATATATTCATTTTGGGGTCAGAGTTGTATCGAGGTACTAGACCCAAGGTACGCCCACTCTAATGGTTCTGATGTCATGTTCATCCTAGGAGGACATAAACCCTTGGAACATGCTTCAGGATCATGTGGCCTGATGACTCCTTCCTGTCCCCTCCTTTTTGGGTTTTGGGCCGGGTGTCTGTACAAGCACTTTGTGACAACTGCTGTTGTAAAATCGGCTTTATAAATATATTTGGTAGATTAGTATTGTGTAGTGTAAAAATGAATATGAAATTATTTTCTTTGCTTGATTCGAAGTCTAACTACACTGCAATTTTTTTGTTATTTTGACCAGTTGTCATTTTCTGCAAAACAAACACTCTGAATGATATTTGTATTAGGAATTTGGGAGAAATGTTGTCAGTAGTTCATGGAATAAAATAAATTGTAATTTTACCCAAACACATATCTATCAATAGTAAAATCAGTGATTATGATGATTTTGCAGGGGTCTCCTAATTTCTTCCAGAGCTGTATATAACAATAATAATAATAGTTTATAATAATCACCAACGGATGAAGTAAAAAGCATACAGCACTCTGCAATACTGACCTGGGAAAAGGGTCAAATCAAAGCAAAGAAAATAAACATAAGGAGTCTGCACTTCCCTAATCCTAACATGACTATCACGAGTAGTTCCCCAAAAAGCTAACCTAGCTACTATGGTAATTTGGGTTGCGTCTAACCTGATGTACAGGAGATCTCCTACTGGATTATGTAGACCCTGTAGTATATGGAGCTACAGAATGAATTAATAGTCCATACAAATTAGTAATGTGACACGCAAATGGGTGGTGATAAAAGCTTGTTCTATTTAGCACCAAGGCCTATTGTTCTGATATCTTCATGCTTGGGTGCTGGATCAGTCTCCATTGGAAAGTTAATTTCCTTGTGACTTTAGAAGCACAGTATAGTGTCAGAAGTATCATGGCATTGATCGAAATCAACATTATCTTCACTCTACATGGGGAGAGAAAATCCGGCAGTAGCTAGATGCTTAGTGAGAGCATGCTCTGTGACCAGCAGACTACAGTTGCTGCCTAGCACATGAAGCATACCAATTATCTGTATTGAGTGAATAAAGCCTGATAATTGTCACTAGTGACCAGTAATCAATAAAGCAGTAATGCTGTAATTCACACCACCACTGCCGTTGCTATTGACTGGAAACCTGACATGGAAAACTTTAAAAATGGGAACAAAGACTGAATCTATTCTTCTTAGCCAGTGGGCTAAATGGCAAGCCTAAGGCTACAGAAGATCTACAATGCGATGGTGATACTGTATGAAGATCCACTGGACAAACAACTGACTGAGGTGTTGAAAGCATTTCAACATTACTGTGCAGCATGGAGGAACACTGTGTTTGACAGACATCAGTTCTGGGTACACAAGGTCAATGAGTGGGCAGGCATAGACGTGTTTATAACTGAAGTGAGACTGAAAGCACATACAGTAAGTGTGAGTTCAGTGACACTAAGGACTTAATGATACATGATACAAACAAACTGGCACACACACCTACAAATAGGGGGACTGTCAACTTCTAGTTGGACACGGATAGAAGCAGATATGCTCCCTGAATCAATAGCAAACAATCTACCCAAACAATTTAAAGGGGAACACACTGCGACTGCATGCATAAGGCTGGAAGCCAATTGTCTTATAATGGAATATACATTTTTCTGATGGTTTTGATATCAATTCATCATGATTCATCACTTAGCAGTGTATTAAATGAATTTTTCTTGTTTAATCATACTTTTTAAACACAAATTATGTAAGGCATTGAGATATTTAAGTAAATCCAGGAACCTGCATTTTTATGTGAAAAATATTAAAATATTTTATTTTATAAGTTGGTGAATAATTTTTTACAGTCCAGGGCACAGCATACCTTTGGAGTCACTGACTGAAAATGATGTGCAGTTATGGACAGAGAATGCATGTAGATCCCTAATTCCCATCATGGATCTTACCCAGCTATCACTTACTCAATTCCCAATTAGCTGTCAGATATACATTAATCGTGGAAATAGTTCAGCAAGAAAGCACCATGATTATGGTTAACAACGCTTTAATAATATCATACACAGAATGAACATACTGTAACACATATTATGTCTTGATTCTTTGGCAAATGGTTCTGTACCTTAGGGCAACGACACCAAACACAGTAATACAGTTTAAATACACTGCTTCTATTCACAACCTGTAACGCAGTTATGAAATAACAATAATGTTGATCGATGAGCCTGGTACAAAGTACCAAACCACTGAGGAACCATACAACATAGAACCAGAACAGAACCCATACAGAACCCACTGGTGAAGGCATGGGAGGGCGGGAGGACACACTGAAGCAGAGTAATCTTATGCAAGATACGTCAACTGACACTTACGGTAAATACGCTGTGTAATAACCATGTGACCACGCTGATTAAGTATGCCATCATCCAATTGATGATATACATTAAAATCTCTCTTGGGCTTCCCTGCTGAACTATGCTGGCTCGTAATGGACCCGCTCCATTAGCTGCTGTGAGAATGGACCCTGGCTCTGCACCATATGTCAAAGGTCAGTCACAGGAATGGGTACAGTTATAGAGGGAGCCCCTCAGCCTTAATCATCACAATAACTTTCAAAGGGAGGCCTTTTTCTAAAACAGTGCAATAACAGCAGAACTCATGCATCATTGAATATGTAAAATTGACCTTAGGCCAAACCCAATTTAAAAGTCAATGCAGACTTCTTCCATTCATTCTGAGCAGGGTGACACAGTGTAAATTGCAAATAAAAGTAGACACAACTTGACACAAGCTTATAAGAACAAACCTTAAAACAAGGGGTAATGTGACTCAAAAGGACAGTGAAATTACCTAGAGTAGCGGAAGCAAGTTATGATGTGAGGAAGGTGAGGAAAAACACTTTTATACTCTACTAGTCAAAAGCAGGCATGAGATTTGCTGACTATAGAAATGCAAGTAAAGAGTGGTAAATCAGTGAGGACAGGTTTTCACTGTGTACAAAAGAGGTGGGGCGTTGTATGTCGGGCAGAAATATATTTTTCATCACCTTTGCCATGTGTACCTTAGTGAATGGGCAAATGAAAGCAACTTTTTTGTAAGGCCATGCCTATTGTTAATTAAAACAGACAAAAAAGGATGCAGGCAGTATGGCTTCAGTAGACTAGTCCACCATTAATCCCACATTTCTAACATTAATAAAGATTATGTTAAGTCATTTTGGTTAGAGTAAATATAAAATAGATATTGTTTCATTCAGTTATAGCCTATAAGTCAATGAAAAACAAGGACAAATAGAGATTCAGTAAATGTACATTGATAAGGTTTGAAACTACTAATGTAGTTATTACCACATGACAATTGTTATACATTTATTGTAACAGATGGATAATGTACTGTAGTTCTAACTATGGCACTATGAAGAACTAAGCTGGGTTAATTTGAGTTGATTATAATTTTTTCATGATGAATTCAGGATTTACCCAAAATGATTTCAGGTTAACCCAGTCTTATTGCCACTTATGATTATAACCCAGAGATTTGATGAAAAATGACATAATTACATGATCAGAATAACACTTATATAATTTATGAATGTACATTTTTTAGTGGTAATTACTAATTCTATGGTAGTGTGTCACCCTCTTGTGTTTAAACTTCATATCAATAAACCATGTGAGGCCTTGTGGTTATGCCTAGTACTTGTACATGTATTGTCAGTATTAATGTCAGTAATTGAAAGACTGAGTTAGGCTTGATAGTTAAATAAATTGTGAAAGTACTGTATATGATTTTATGGTAAAGTCTAAAGTATAGTTATTAAATTTTAAAATGACCACTACACAAGATTACTTTTTGCTTTAATTTCATGAAAATAGCTCTAAAATATATACTGACTGGCAACTTCATTAGGTACACCTAATGGGTTGGACCACCTTCTGCCTTCAGAACTGCCTTCATTCTTCTTGACATAGATTCAACAAGTTGCTGGAAAATATATAGTGCCAGGTCGCCGTTTCAAATGAGAAACTGTTCTAAACGTGCCCACCTGGTTAAATAAAAGATAAAAATAAATTGGGAAGTAAGCCGCTAGATCTTTGCCATTGAATGGTACACATAAAAATGGCTGCCGCTCTGACCATTCTGCTACATTGATTTGATTTGGAATGGCCGTTCTATATTTATTCTATTTCTCTGGAATTCATTCTGTCGTTTTTATTTAGCGACAGCAAGTTCATCAAGGGAACTTATATTTGGGATTTGTTTCACCCGAACTTATTTTACATTGCATTATCGTTCATCTAACAACAATATCCTGGCAAAACGAACGCGGATTTGTTTTTTCAAAATAATAGCACACATTCCAATGCATTAAATAATCTTTGTACATTTTATTTTATTGTATATTTAAGGAAACACTAAGATAATTTAATAGGAATTTTTTTTAAACATGTTTTTCATAACAATTGTAAAAGATATGCTGTACACACAACTTTATATTGTCTCATGACAACAAAACTATAGCTTGTGCCCTAACACATGCTATGGATAAACGTTCACCAGGGTGTGTTTTATCCAAAAATAGTCTCATATCCTCTGGCAATTGAGGCAATGTTGCCAGCAACACAAAAACATGGACCCACGACACTATCCAATTCAACCCAGAGATTGCATATGCAGATTGATTTATAACAACCACAGGGCAAGCATCCGGTTTGGCAAAGTGACACAAATGCAGAAGTGCCTTAAACCTGCATTCTATCTGAATTCCAGCTAGGGGCGATATGTCTGGTTGCAAAAGAGCTTGGTTTCTGTAATAGTCTATGAGAATGAGAGACACTTCTTACTTGATTCTTTACCTCAGTAAACAATAGCCGCTTTCCGACCGCAGGGATTTTTGCAGTTCCTAGAACATAACGTTCCTATAACCCTTTTTTTCTTGCTTTCCGATAGAAGAAATTGCGGGTTTATTTAGTTCCTCGCACTGCCGTTCCTATAACCTTTTTAGCTCCTACTCCAGAGCAGGGTCTTTTCATTTTCCCTTTTCCTAGGTCCACGTTGATTGGTCCATCTAGTAAATTACACCGGTCGCTTCGTTTGTCTGTTTCGTATAATGCTACATATCATGCTGGAGCCTTCGTCTTTTGTGTTTCTGTGTTAAGTAGCTACACAATTTCTGTGAATC
>JACXGM010013265.1:0-23191 GCA_016801145.1 Umbra pygmaea | reverse complement strand
TGTTTTGTTGTTTTGGTTCCCCCTAGTGTCCCTTTAGTGATATGTCTGTTAAGTCCTTTCTATGTTGTATACTGTCGTTGCCATAGTTCCCTCTGTATTGATTACGTCCCAGGTGTCTGTCATTAGCCCTCATTTGTTTGTGTATTTAGCCCTGGTGTTTCCTGTCTACCCCTGTCGATCAATGTTCCATGTTGCGTGTCTTCTGTTGCGTGTGCCATAATTACTTACTTCAGTTGTGGTTAGTTTAGCCCCACGTGGCTGTTTTGTTTGAGTGTTTCTGGAATAAACTATATTGGATTATTGCACATTCCTTCGCGCCTGTCTCGTTTCCTGCACTACGCAATGGAGTACCGTGACACTTTGCATTGAAAGAAAACATCACTATACATATATTATATATATTTCTTAGTTGTGTACTTACATTATCCTAAATGTTTCCACCAACTTTCAAATCCAGAGAAATTTGTAATTTAATTTGAAGACACGGGATGTTTCTTTTTGTCGCCCGTCAATGACGTCAAATCATATAGTTGCTCTGAGTTCCAGGGAACCGCCAAACATAACGTGAATAAAGTTATAATATTTTTAACAAAACATTACTTTGTCAGTGAACATTTTTTCTGCCGGAGACGCTAGATTTGTCATTGACGATGATAACAAAACCCATGATCCCACGCAACCTCCCGACGTCATCCAAGTACATCTTTTGCTATTGTTTTGATTGAGAGACCCCTGGTGGCCAAAAATTACATATTGCACGTTTAATATTAACGTTTTATGTTCTGCTCCTCTATTATTCTGTTATACTGCTTAGAAAATTGTTGTATTATTTGTTTTCATAATATTTAGATAACATGTGTCATTAAGAAGAGGGAAAGATAGCACTGTCTGAGTTAAGTTTTATGTAAAACTATTTTGAAACTGTCATTAGGAAACTGGGATTAGGACTCCTTTTCTTTGGTTCTGTTATGTCTCTTGTGTATATGTTCCCCTTTTGCATTCCAGTGTTGATCACAGTGGTTCAGTTGAAGGTTATTTCCAAGTGTTCCAGTGTTTAGGTTTCTCCCCTATGTGTTTTGTGATGTTTGTCTCCCTCTAGTGCCTCTGTCGTGTATTGTAAGTTCTCCTGATTATTTGTGGTTACGTCATTTAGGTTAAGTCATTGCTCCCAGGTGTGTTGCGTTAGCCCTCGTTTGTGTTAGTATTTAGGTTGTGTTTTTCTGTCATTTCCCTGTCAGTCAATGTTCATGTTACGTGTTCCTGTGTGTGTCTGTTTATGCTCTAGTTGCCCCACGTGGCAGTATTATTTTGGTTAATAGTAAGTGTTTGACAATAAACACTATTGCATCAGTACAACTCGACATGTCAGCATTTTAATCCATAAATCACTTAGGGGGGAAATCTGGAGTATGCAACTTTATTTTTATCCAAGATTTAGATCTATTAGTCAGCCCCTCCAACAGAAATTATTTTGGGTGGACAAAACAATTTCTGTCAAAATATTAGATTTTAAGAAACTGTAGCCTAACATTACTATAGCCTATCCAACTCCATGTATGCTACTTGCTTGAAGCTTTGATCCAGTGCTGGACCAAGGAAGGAGGGTGACGGTCACTTGAAGATTTTTCACTCACTGCTCTATACTACCCCAAAAATAAGCTACTGGTCAAACCAGTTGCCACAAATAACAAAAGGGAGAGTGAGGCACGGGCACAATCAAGCCTCAAAGCTGTGCAATTACACACGCAGCATAAAGTTGATTCACATGAACAATATTGTAGTGCTGATACAGTACACCGAGTTCATTGAAAAGATTATTTGAATCGTTTATGATTCTCATTTACGTACAGTGGTTCATTGAATACAGTGCAGTAGATACAAAACAAAAAACGTTTTTTCTACTTATGTTTTTTCTGCTTTGTATCCCCCCCAGACACCCCTCGACTACTCCATTGCCCCAGACCATTACACTAACTGGAAAAGAGAGTTTTGAAGCATGTTTCCAGTCTTCTATTGTGTGTTCTGCTGCTGTAGCTAGGGTTACCACATTTCCCGGTTTTACTAGGATTGTCCTTTTTAATAACCTGTCCCGGGAAATCTATCCACTCTTCCTGGACACTGAATGTCCCTGTTTTCAAAAGGCTTTGTGAACATGTATGTTCAATTTACTATTTTCCCTCCACTTTAAATAGCCTATGCACAGAGCGGTCAGTGTCTCTTGTGTGTAGAATGCGCTATCATTGGCTCTGTAGGGGACGTGACACGTAGCCTATCTAGCGTGTCTGTCCTGGCATCTACTAGGCCTACTAGAGGCGACAATTAGAGAAGCGGTGAAGAAGATTGTACGTCAACATCGTTCGTTAGCGTTAACATGGGTGGGAGATGGAGGCTGAAGATGAAAGTGTGTTCACAAAGTCTGGACAGGCCAGTAAAAAAGAAAATTAAACGTTCAACATACTTTAATAATGACTGGAAGAAAAATTACAATTTCTTCACATGACAACATCAGGCAACCCACGTTATGCTAACTGCTCCGTATGCTCAGTTAATATTCTGGTTAAACTTGAAGGCAAAACTGCTTTGGTTGACCATGCTAAAACAAAGAATCATCAGAGTCACGTTGAAGTAACCAGACAAACCAAGGCAATTTCATCATTCATAATTACAAAAAACTCAGAGGACAAAATGACTGTAGCCGAATTAACAGCTCCCTATTACGGTGTGCGACATGGCCATAGCTACCTGTCAACTGACTGTGGTAACTGAGGTAAGTGCAGAAATACTCAGTGACTCTGATACTGCAACTAAGATAACTTGTGGCAGAACTAAAAGTGAGGCCCTAGTGGAAAATGTGTCGGCACCGTTTACTCAGCAAAGATTAGTAGCAGAGTAGCAGAAAGTGCACTATTTTGTGGTATGTTCTGATGTGTCCAATTCTGGGCACACAAAAAAAAAGGCTCGGGGACAAGCCAAGGCTCAGGCTCGGCTGATGGTGGTGTAGCAACCTCAGGTGGCCGAGGCGAAGCGGGAGCGACCTCTGGTGAACGAGGCGAAGCGGGAGCGACCTCTGGTGAACGAGGCGGAGCGGGAGCAACCTCTGGTGGCATAGGCGGAGCGGGAGCGACCTCTGGTGGTCGAGACTGGGTAGTGACCTCTGGTGGCCGGGAGGCTTGAGTGGGAGCGGCCTCTTGTGGCCGAGAGGCTTGAGTGGGAGCGGCCTCTTGTGGCCGGGATGCATGAGCGGGAGCGGCCTCTTTTGGCCGGGAGACTTGAGTGGGAGCGGCCTCTTGTGGCCGGGAGGCTTGAGCAGCTGCGGCCTATTGTGGCCGAGGAGCGGGAACTGCGGCCTCTTGTGGCCGAGATACTTGGATGACCTCTGCTGGTCGGAGAACTTGGGCGACCTCTCTGCTGGTCGGAGAACTTGGGACGACCTCTCTGTTGGTCGGAGAACTTGGGCGACCTCTCTGCTGGTCGGAGAACTTGGGCGACCTCTCTGCTGGTCGGAGAACCTGGGCGACCTCTCTGCTGGTCGGAGAACTTGGGCGACCTCTCTGCTGGTCGGAGAACTTGGGCGACCTCTCTGCTGGTCGGAGAACTTGGGCGACCTCTCTGCTGGTCGGAGAACTTGGGCGACCTCTGGTGGACTGGGCGTGGTGGAGACCTCTGGTGGACTGGGCGTGGTGGTGACCTCTGGTGGACTGGGCGTGGTGGAGACCTCTGGTGGACTGGGCGTGGTGGAGACCTCTGGTGGACTGGGCGTGGTGGAGACCTCTGGTGGACTGGGCGTGGTGGAGACCTCTGGTGGACTGGGCGTGGTGGAGACCTCTGGTGGACTGGGCGTGGTGGAGACCTTTCCTACCCGACCTATAGGCGTCTGAACCTGGGCTATCAGGGTCCTGACAGGACATCGAGGGGCCCCGAAGGAAGACAGAGGTTCTTGAGTGGTCACGGCGGCTTCCAAACTGGTCAGTAGATGAGGGGATCGGGTGAGCAGCCGCTTCAGCAGGAATGTCTCAGCCTCCTTCTTGAGTGACCCAAAACTGGCCCTCCACGAAAAGAACTGGCTAACCAGGTCTGGATGGTCACTGATTGCTTGGCCGCCTTGGGTCATCCACTCCCGATAGTCCCCATCCACTTCTGTGTCTTTCCTTAACACAGTGAAGATGTAGTCCATCTTGGAACTGAGGCCAGTGGCCATCTTGAGATCGGCCATCTGGGGACTGGGGCTGGTAGCCATCTTGGAACTGAGGACGGTGGCCATCTTGGGATCAGCCATCTTGGAACTGGGGCTGGTAGCCATCTTGGAACTGAGGCCGGTGGCCATCTTGGGATCGGCCATCTGGGGACTGGGGTTGGTAGCTATCTTGGAACTGGGGCTGGTAGACATCTTGGAACTTGAGCAGGGAGCAGCCATCTTGGAACTGGAGCTGGGAGCAGCCATCTTGGAACTGGGGCTGGGGGTAGCCATCTTCGACCTGGGGCTGGGAGTAGCCATCTTGGACCTGGGGCTGGGAGTAGCCATCTTGGACCTGGGGCTGGGAGAAGCCATCTTGAGACTGGGGCTGGGAGTCTCAAAGACTCTCCGACACAATACATAGTCGCCATCTATGGCTGTTTGCTCTGCACCAAATGCTTTACAGGAAGCGTCGTATAGGCCCCATGGCAGGTCCTCCTGGACCCAGCCACTGTAAAACGGCTCCCACCTAGCCATTGTTTTGGCGAGGTATTCTGTAACGATACTCCTAGAATAGGTTAATAATGATGTTTATTCAAAATCCAGTTAAATTAGACAGGCAGAGTTCGGTACACTAATCGGGTTCTCAGACAGGCAGAATATTCGGATACAAGGCAGAAAGGATCAAGCAAAGGTACCCGGGATAATCCAAGGCAAAATACTGAATACACAATGCATGGGTCAGGCCAGAATAACAATCCAAGAATATAGGCGAAGGTACAGAGGATAATCCAAAACACAATACTTAATAAACAATGCACGGGTCAGGCCAGAATAACAATCCAAGAATATATGCTCAGTTAGAAGAAAGCATACTTACAATACCTTGCGAAGAGGCAATGGTGTGTGTGTGTCTTATATACAGACTGGGTGAGAGCAGGTGAATGGAATTTAGGTGATTGAGTCCGAGTTATGGGAATTGTAGTTCTGAGCAATCTAGGAAGGGGAAGGTGTAGTTCTCAGGGAAGAGGAACTGGGGAACGTTACACTATGATTGACATTTAATGTAATGAACCGATTGCGCATTCAGCTAATCGCAAGGCGCAGAGACAAACTATTTGGCAGCAAAGCAAAACAAATACTGAGGAACCTTTTACCCCAGCAACAGCAACAGTTCAGGAGCCGGATAGACAGATGTTTTGAGAAGGCAGTGCTATATCTTGAGGATAAATTTGACTTCAATGACCTGGGGCCTTATTTATAAAACTTTGCGATGGATTTGCGTCAGAAGTAGCGTACGGACGAAATATAGGACGTGCGTACGCAAAGAAATATTCAGATTTATAAGACCATGCGCACGCACAACCTACGCCGTTTTTCCTTTATAAATCACAATCAACTCTAAATGTGGCACAGCTTTTGCGGCTGCATGTCACGCCATAAATAGTCAGTGAAACGCCCCAAAATTAATATTCATTGATTGAGAAATCATGGCAAACAGAGAGAGGAAAACCAAGAAAGGAAACTTCACTCAAATGTGTACTAGAAAATATTGTTAGCGAGGTGGAAAAGAGGAGGAAAATGTTGTTTGAAGTGCACAGTCTGCCTATTACCAGTGCCGAAAAGCCGTTGGAGTGGCAAAAGGTTGCAGACGCTGTAAGAAAGTTGGACCGTGGCCCAAATAAAAAGTTGTCAGATATCAGTCGATGTCAAAGCGTCTAGCGCTTTATCGCGAAAGTGTGTCTGCCACGGTTGGGGGAAAATTGGTTATATTACAGCAACATGTCTGCATCACAAACTATTTGGACATTTATCGAATGAAAATGCTTTTGATTAATGAAAGCATGTTCATTCTCATTTGGTGCCCTTATTATGGCAACATGAGTGCAGTCAATAGCACTGATTACATTTGGGAAACCGGACATAGCTGCAAATTGCGCTTTTTTGTTTGCCTGTTCACCCGCAGTGTAAAGAAATTTATCTAATTTTGCGACACACCAATTACACCTATTAGCACATCTGGCATAACCCGGCTAAGGATTGGCTGTGAAATCCCAGACCTGTCAGCCAATTCCCTCTGGAAAGTGCCAGTCGCCAGAAATCCAAGTGTTATAAGGACTTGAAGTGGGACTGGCACGGCGTGGTTTCTCCGAGTGCTCCTCTGTAACGCTGGGCCCAATAGAGCACAGAGGTCCAACAGGAGGCCCTGAGGAAATCGGAATCGGTTCATAAGCCACTCGTCCTCATTTGCCAGCAAGGCTTCTTGCTGTCTGAAAATGCGTTCCCTCCGAATCATTCCATTTTCCACATCTTCTAACAGCGCAAGATCAGCCAATGTGCGTCATTACGCAATTGGGTTGGCATCATGGCATTTTATGACCATGCAGGTCATTGTATCTAATCAGCTACAGATGTCGGTATTCATGTAATTGTAAATGGGATTATGTGCAAATGGAATTAATTTCAGCTTTCAAAATGATTAAGACATCCGTCACGATGGAACAATTGATGGATGGAAATGAAACGGACAAACGGCATATACGTGAACACCATGATTCCATAGCTGATGACATTTATGAACGCAACTTTCTCCAGTGGACAATGACATCCATCTAATCTAATGTATGTCTGCTCCGCCAGACGGATGCATTGACAAGGATATGTTTTAAACATTATTTTGTTTACCGTATTATTTATGAGGATGAATTACATAACATGCCAATATAATTACAGAACATGTTTGAGTGTTTTTTTTGCAAATATGTCTTCATTTGCATTTAAGTTGGCTACAATCTTGTTTTACTTCATGTGTATTCCACCACAGGCTGTTGACTGTAAGAATGGCTTTGTGAAATGTTCATATTATTAATGAGAGGCAATATTTAAATTTCATTTAGCTACACAACGGTCTGCAGTTTCAGACAGCTTCATGTGTTTCACACATCTGCCGGCGGTGTCGCCATTTCTCATTTCACCCGTTTTTGTGCGTACGCATGGGACAGAGTTTCCGTGAAGGACCGCACATTTTCCCATCAAGTTTGCTTTTTATAAATGCTAATTATTGCGTAGAGAGCGACGTACGCCTTCTTTTGTGCGTACGCCACGTTTATAAATGAGGCCATTGGTTCTTGCACACATTGGCTGTCTCTGTCTTCATAGAGGACAAACACTTCAGTGGTCAGAGTTAGATGTTTTAGAGGAAAACTTGGCCCTGGATGTTGAAGATGACAAGCTGTATGGTGATGTAGTCATTCTGATTGAGGTGTTACACACCATTCCAACATACCTTACCCCAGACAGAAACTGGGCCTATAATGTTAGCAAGGCAAATGAATCCACTGAGCTGTTGAAAGTAGTTGCTTTTGTATATTCCATACCAGTCAGTAATGCCTATGCAGAAAGAGTGTTGAGTCATATGGAGGACGTTTGGTCCGATAAAAAGAAACAGACTGTCAGTTGCAATGGTGAATCCTGAGCTTCAAGTCAGATTGAATTTCAAATTGTCATGCACTGAATTCAATACATTAATGGGCTCTTTGCACAACCACTTCTGCATTATCCTTAATACTGCTCCAGCATTTCCGGTTGTGTTATAAAAATATGGCGCTCTTTTATTCACGATGTTTACATGAGTTACCTAAAATGAACATAAACGATGTTAATCGTATTTGCAAGAAGCTTTGCAAGCTAGCAAGTTAGAGAAAGGATTTAAGATGTATGCATCGTCATACATAAACAATTACGAAGGTAAGAAGGCTAACACATTAGCTAGTCCACTGCCACAGTAGGAGATTTGCATTGGGATTAGCAAGCTAACGTTAAGAATTCTAGCTAGTTCACTGTTTTGTTAATTATGTAAAGTATGCACAGTTTTTGTTGTAAACAAACTATTGTCATTCTCAGTGTTATGTTATTGCTAACTAGTTTCAAACAGGGAAAGGCTGTCAGGGGAGGTCAGCGTGAGGGCCATCTCTTACAGGTCAAGGAAGAAGAGTGAGAAGCCACACAGTTTGAGGGTAGGCTGATAGAGTAAGCTTTAGTTTGACTAATGATGCTCAACCAAGGGTGTAGGAGACGTGTCCCCCCCCCAATATCAGAGCCAGGTAATGTGGTCCCCCCCAGTAAGAAGAAAAATTTGATCAAAATGTTTTAAAAGTCCCTTAATATCCAACTCGCTCCTATGCCCTTGTGCTCAACCACCATTTAGTTTGTGCTTTAGATATTCAAGTGTTCCAAATGTACAGGTATACATATGAATCTGGCAGTTCTTGTTATGGTGTGTAGTTAAAGATATGTAGATTATCGACATCAGTAAGGGAAGTATCAGCATGATATAGATAGACATGTTTTGCAATTTCATCAACTTAGAGATACTGTTAATTCAATGCAGTGTTTCTCAACCTCTCCTGCAGGAATCCCCTGACAGGCCATGTTTTTTGTTTTCAGCCTGACATGGCACACCTGAATCAATTAGTCAACTATACATTAAATCTTTTAGCCTTTGATTAATTAATTGAATCACGTGTGCCATTTCAGGCTGAAAACAAAAAACATGGCCTGTCTATATCATGCTGATACTTCCCTTACTGATGTTGATAATCTAAATACCTTTAACTACACACCATAACAAAAACAGACAGATTCATATGTATACATGTACAAAAAAAACATGGCCTGTCAGGGGGTCCCTGTAGGAGAAGGTTTAGAACCACTGACTTAATGTTAGTGTAGGCCTAATAACCATACAAAATATGCCAGCTGCTAATGCTTAACTGACCTCACTTCCCCATTTTTACAATGTCTGTCTGCCTCCCTCTCTTAGATTGTGGTTCGAGATTCAGTTCCTGTTGTCTTGACTCATCATCACTGCACTTCTGTAGCAGGCACTGCGTTATGCAATCACACTGTTGCCTTGCTTTTTCAAACCGCACACTACTCACAACTCAGCGTGCCAGTTGTGCCTCCTGTACACAGCTGTACAGAGTCTGAACAATGCTGGCACAAACCATAAACAATTATAAGTGTTTTAGTAAAGGTTTTACATGCAAATGTAAACATTTCCAATGGCTAGGAGATATAACCTAGATGGCATTAGCCAGAGACCCTGCTTAATGAGGCTGACCTACAGTAAAAATGTCTATTTACCTCAGGGAGTAAAACCAGGACCGGTCAATAAGATGGTCCTAACCAAACCTGTACCAAATCAGATGGCAGAACGTGGTGTGAGGTAAGTACTTAACCAGAATAAAATGTTAATAGGTATGCATCAGCCGTGGTCGGTGGATCTTAATTGGGGAGGACGGGCTTGTACTACGCTCAGAACCGGAGTGAATGGAATGTGTGCAAATCAAAAAACAATTGGTTTTGTTCGTTGTGCACCATTCCATTCACTCCGGTTCCGAGCGTAATACGAGCCCGTCCTCCCCAATTAAGATCCACCGACCGCGGCTGGTATGCATGTTCCTTCAAAGAACTAAAAAGTTTATCTTTTTTGTTGCTGTTGTTCATTTCACTGTGCTGTTATTTTCTGAAGACTGATTACTAAATATGTTTGTAAACATAGATATTTTAATGTGGTAAATGCTTCAAATGTTAAATAAATGCTCTCACTGTAAATAATGTCACATCATGGGCACAAAATGAAATTAAACTGTTTGCCAAAGATTAATTAACTGAATGAGTGATTCAAAAGATCTGAATATTTTCAATGAAATTAACTGAATTATTAATTTCAACTGTAGTGATTTGTAATGCCCATCATCCACTACTATGTATGTTTGTTTTGAAAGGAGTCCACTCTACAAAGGAATGATTGGCCCATTACCAGACCTATCAGTGCTTAACGTGGCAGAAGCCTTTAGGGACTTTGACATACAGGACAAACCACTGGTGGCAAACATGGGCATGAGTGAAGACAAAGCTCTAGTGGAATCTGCTTTTGGGACAGTGCAAAAGGGGAGTATTCTATCATACCAGCAGCCCCTGATGACAACAAAGCACATCCAACATCACCTAGATAGTCCACTCAGTCCACGCTTACCCCTTGAAGACTACTGACTTGCTACACCAAACTGTGTGTTTGTCAGTACCGAGGAAGAACATTTTCACCTTCAAAGCCTGCAAGTGTCCCTCAATATGGCCCACAAAATAGAGGAGGCAACAAGAGATCAAAGCTCTGTCCAGGATTGGCATCAGCTCCACAGGCCCAGGATAACTTCAACCAGATTCAGGGAAGTGTGCCATGTGAGGGGGCGGAGCTCTGCAGAGTCTCTAGCTGAACGTATCATCAGGGGTACCAGACAGACAGCTGAGATGAAGAGGGGCTCAGCCACGTGAGGGGGCGGAGCTCTGCAGAGTCTCTAGCTGAACGTATCATCAGGGGTACCAGACAGACAGCAGAGATGAAGAGGGGCACGGACATGGAATTTGGAGCAGCATTGGAATACTCCAAGATAATGAATGTAAACTACTCTCCCTGTAGACTGATTATCCACCCTGATGCCCCTTGGCTTGGAGCCTCCCCTGATAAGCTTGTTTTTGATCCCACAGAGTACCCACCTTTTGGGATGGTAGAGAAATAAATTGCCCCAATGTAAAGAACTATGTCGATTGCAAATACTTGCAAATGAATTATGGCTCTTCAAAACTGCAGAAGAGTCACGCATACTACTGGCAGGTGCAAGGACAACTTCTCCTCACTGGTCTCAAGTGGTGCGACTTCAAGGTGTGGGCCCAGGAAGACTTTCTGGTGCAGCGGTTGTACTCAGACCTAGAAGTCCAAGAACTCATACGAGAGAAAGCAGATTTGTTTTACTTTAATGTATACATGCCAAAGTATTTGTCTCTGAAGTTGTAGTAGGGCTGATGTCTTATTGCATTTCCATGAGACATAAATCAATTTCTTCAACATGCTGTTGCAGTTTTTTTATTCATCTAACATTCAGTTCAAAGCAAGTATTACTACAGGCATGTTTGGGAGCGCTAGTCCCTTACGGCCTCTAAATGTATCAATGTATACACAAACATATAATCTATTTACTATGTACAATGTAAATTTGTGTTAAACTAAATTCCATGTTGTAAAAAATGACTCTCCATTAAGCCCATGCCTTCACAAGAGCTTTGTTTTGATCATTTGTAAGCAAGTAAGCCACTGTAAAGAGCTGGTTAATATTTCCAGCAATGGATAGAGGGATAATTGTGTCAAACAGTTTGTTCTGTTTAACTCTGCGAATCACACGCTCCACATGTACTCTAAGTCGTGCAATTGCCTGCGTCTGGGTGACCTGGTCTGCTGGCATCTGGCTTTGCTTGGAAAGAAACGGTGGGCAGTACACCTTGCACTTCACACAGTCATTGATGAGGAAGCCCTTGTCAACCATGACTGCCATGTCTTCAGTCAGGAATTCAGCCAACCCTGACTGCTTGAAGATCTCTTTCTCACTCACTGACCCCGCATAGAGTGATGAGACAAATGTTACCGTTCCATGGGGGGCCATTCCAAGCATTGCTTTCATTGTACTTGAGTTCAGTGCAATCCAGGATCACCTGAGTATGATATTTTTCTGATCATTCTCTGTAAACTGTAGAGATGGTTGTGCAGGAAAATCCCGGTAAATCAGCACTTTCTGAAATACTCAACCATGCCATGTTCAAAGTAACTTAAATCACATTTCTTCTCAATTCGGATGCTTGGTTTGAACTTCAGCAGATAGTTTTGACCATGTCTACATGCCTAAATGCATTCACTAGCTGCCACGTGATTGGCTGATTAGATATTTGCATTAATGAGCAGTTGAAAATGTGTAATGTGAGTGTTAATGATTTTTTATTTAATTGATTGAACTACAGGTTAGCTGACTCCTGACTCCAATTAGCTTTTGGACTTCACATGTACAGTAATAGATGTCAGTCTGCAGTTTTGTAATTCAAACAAGTTGTATTTAGGGACACACTTGTATGCAGTAATTCAGGCTGAACAGGTGTTTACATGCATTACCCACAGATTCTCACTCACCTGTGACTGAGCACAACCTGATGTTGTACCTGGCGCCATAGTAACCCCTCATTATGCTTACTGACACATTCACTGACCGACAGTCCGGCAGGGTGGAACACAGATGGAAGAAAAAGAGGAAGAGAAAACAATAGTATTTTTAATACCTTATCTTCTATCGTATCTTATCTAAAGGGTGAGAGTGTAAACGTGACCTTGGTCTCCAAGGCTAATAATTAAATGCCTGTTTCACCTGTGATACATGTGAGGCTCACACACAATACAGTATTTCACACCCCAGGAATATAATCTACACAGAATTCAGTTAAACTTTGTCCTTAACAAAAACATTTTTTGTGCAATTTCTTGGTAGATTTGTTGGTCTAGCCACTGGGCAATATAATATAAAAGAGAGAAGAAGTAAAGCTAGCTTGGTTACTAACCTGTTAAGGCCCACTTTCTTTTCTTGCCACCTGTAATACAGTATAAAGATTGTTCATATCACTTCAAAGCTACTGTGACAGTATTATTAATAATTATAATATAAAACCAGCAGGCTTCAGACCCCATAGGGTTAGAGTTGAATACCCCTGACCTAGAGCTATAGTTGGTTCTAATTGAGGTAATATTGGGCAGGTGTGTTCTATTGCTAATTATATTTAAGTTTTCCATGCAAACAAACGCTCATTCATCTTTTCATAACATCTAGCTAACGACAGTCGGAGTTAACCTACCGTTGCCTTGTTTGTAGCTAAAGCAACAACCAAGCTAGCATTAGATGCCCAATGCTGAACTAAATATGTTTGCTAACCTATCAGGGTGTGTTTTTAGGTGCTTGGTAAAATTAGATGTGGTTGAGCCAGAATTCTTTATCTTAATACCACATATTTTGCATTCAGTGCTTCTTTTGTTTGGGCCTTGTTGTATGACGTTTTTAAAGCCAAAGATTATAATGAATTGCAAAGCAGTTGCCGGTGTGGTTGACATGTTTGTTGTCCTCTTACTTCTGGCCACGTCCAGCAGATAGCAACACACAGAGGCATCATGCACCTGTTTAAGGGGGCACAGTGTGCACAAGACACGGAAACGTGCCCACAAATACAGATATTAAATGGAAAATCCACTTGGCTCAAAATTCTGAGGGGACATGTGCCTGACGCCTTTGCCCACACATTATGTAGTACTTACCTGTTACATACAGTAGGTAGGTTATAACATGGGGAGGGGAATAACATTCAGCTCATCAGACGATTCCTGAAAATAAATTTTGTTCAGGAGTCCCACACCTCGAGTCTGAGTAAAGTCTGAAGTCTTTTGAGGATAAGTCTCAATTCAAGTCTAAAGTCACTGTGTGTGCAACTTAAAGACTTGAGACTTGACTTGGAATCTAGCTCAGAGAGTTTCGAGCATCTCTGCGGAAGATAAAAACAGATTGTGAACGTAAAAATTGCAGCTGGGGAGGAACCAAGGGAATGACACTGTGTTGGTTTGTAGGATATAGGATTCATTCATCAATCAAAGAGATGCAATGTACAAATAGGGACGTCACGAGTACCGATACTACCGAAACCTTCCGGTTCTAAAATAACAAAACACAGACAATGACCATTTTTTGAAGCTAACTTTGTCAGGGGAGGATAACTGAAAATAGCAGGAAAAATCAAAAGCAAACGAAAAGGCCTTCACCTCCAGTTGTGAAGATTCGCTAGCTAGGTAGTCTGCTTCGTTCAGCGGAGTATAATAAACTTTTTTCATTTTTACACTTGAAATGGATGCACCGTTCCCGGAGGTACTGCAATACTGAGTCGATGCGTGGAGCAGACGGAGCATAATGAGCATAATTGCACTTTATTATGTTGTTTTTATGCTAAATTGCACTTTTTTATGTGTTGTTATGACATTTTGATATTTTTCAAGTATTAATAAAGAAGTTTTTGTTTCAAGTTCAAGTCAATCTTAGAAAATCCTTTTCTTACCGTGGTATCGAAATCGGCATCGAGAATTGTGTTATTTTACTGTTATTGGCACCGACTACTGAATTTTTGGTATGGTGAAACCCCTAGTCACAAACAGACAATCCTACTAACAAACAACTTTCCACAGCATCCATTGGAAACAGGGTTGTTGTCATGACAACAGAGGAGGTGAAAGGTTATGGCTTGTTTGGGCACCAAGAATCGTGTTAGCCCCACCGAGGAATATCAATGTGCATTTTTGTGGCTTCAGTTGTGCTCCGTTAACTAACCTAGCTTGCTCTCTCGTTCCCTCTCTCCATCGATCTCTTACTTTCTTTGTGTGTGTGTGTGTGTGTGTGTGTGTGTGTGTGTGTGTGTGTGTGTGTGTGTGTGTGTGTGTGTGTGTGTGTGTGTGTGTTCATGACAACAGAACATTACACTGGCAGTTCTATTCTTTGATGAAATGGGTAGGTTTCAACGTAGAAGAGAGAAACTGGAACTGGTATCTGATCCTATTAACACTAGATTCAATCTTAAAAAACAAAATATAGTATCTATATTTTTGGATTGATCTGCCCTCCCTTATTGCATATGTAGTGGACAGGTTTGCCAGACAAAGTGAACCAGTTGAAAATACGTGAAAAGGCTATTGCTTAAACTCAGTAGTAGTGACTGTACACGTCTGTTGTTCTTGATGTAATTTTGTTTAAAACTTTGTGAAAAAATGAGTCAGTCCAGCATGGTATTTCTAGCTACTAGGAAGGGTGTTATGCTCTATTCTATTTTGAATATGTTCACATTAAAATTCAGACGTAGATTTGAGGCCGACCGTAGTTTAGCCAAAGAAATACTCTGGCGCCGCCACTGATTGGCAATGTATGAGAAGTGCGTCCTTGTGCTCTTGCATTAAACGAATCGTATATCAAAAAATTAAGGCAATGATCACCCTTCATCCAAATTCCATAGCTGCCAACTCATAGCAGTGCCCGTGAGACACATGCATTTGATTGGTTCCACATTGGCGTGTGAGCTAGTGAAACCAATCAAATACATGTGTCTCGTGGTCACTGCGTGAGAGTTGGCAGCTATGAAATCCCTACACTATAGGGTAAGCTTCTGTGTCCTTAGATGCTGATTATTGCAATAAACTTTCAGCCAGACTATCCACACGAAAAAGTAATACATTTGTTTTGCCAAGACTCAGATCTCTGGCAAGAGCCTGTATGTAGACATTTATGAAGCCTGCTAACATAGTTGTAGCAATCTAGGCATGTAAAGTTGATCTTCACACTCTGATACCGATCAACTGATGGGAAAAAGGTGACACTGTGACATACTTTGATTGACAGCCTCCTCCTTTGCTTAAGGATGAATATATAATTTTGAACCGTTTTGGCTTCCCCTCTTTCTACTGAGGATTCTGCATGGAAGTGTTCTAATTGAAACCAAAAAAGGTTCTTCCAGTAACCATAAAGCAGGGGTCTCGAAACCCTTCCATGGACGAACTATTGTATGCAGGTTTTTGCTTTCACCTTGTACAAGCCTGATGGAGTAGCTCACTAATTGGTTAGGATCTCCCCTCACCTGGCAGTCTAGGTCCTAATTATGCTCTAACAGAAGGGAAAGACCAAAAACCTGCATACATTAGGCCCTCCATGGAAGGGTTTGGAGACCCCTGCCATAAAGGGTTCTCTGATGCAGACAGCTGAGAAAATCCTAGTTTTTCCTAATAGTATAGACATAGATGGTAGACTTGTGCCGGCACCCATTTTCATTTTCTCCTGGTTTCAGCCTAAACAGTACAGATTTCACACAGCATTGTAGTATGTTCTTACTTAAGAGAGATGGATGCACTGTATAAATAGGTAATCCTTTAATCAGAGGGGAATAAAATAAGTTATGTATTAGTAATACCAATACAAAGAATTACGATTCATATTTCCTTACAATATGACTTTCAAAATGTAAAAATTTAGTCTACTACTTTTTAAAATGTACTTACCAGGAAGTAACAATTCCAGCTGTTATTAGCAAAGGAAGTAGCCAATATTGCTGTTCTGTAAAAGTGGAAAAATTACAGTGTGTATTGGGTACTTTAACATGAAGTATAAAACAGAGGAAAGGTAATATATGTAAAATATAAAATTATTATTTAGAATAAAAAACTATCATTTGATATCCTTGGCAAGTGTTTCTGTTTTTTCAAGCCATCAAACTGATTCCTACTGTTTCCTAAAACAACAAAAATATATATATTCTATTTTGGCTCATTGCATGCATTCCCCCTTGCTGGCACATGCACACTGTCTGCAAAAAAACTACAGTCTAATTGTATTATATCAGGATTTTCATTTTATGTTGACTAAGAAGCTATTGTTATTTGTAGTAATAACCTAGGGAGTAAATGCTAATGATGTAACGGAATAGGGTTGGTGACTGCTTATCCAGACTTTTCCATCACCTTCTTTACCAATACATCACCAGGGTCACAGTTGTGGTCATCCCCATCCGCACCTAGATATTTCTTAGTTCTAGTGGCAATATGATAAAGCTGTGTCCATTCATCCCATTAGCTCTTATATTTAATTCCATCTGTCTGTTTGGTTGGTGTCGTTTATTGTTATAATGTTACCGTGTTTCATTGTGTGTTTGGTGTGTCAGTGTATACTGGATCATTTTGACACCGTAGTCTTTTTAAGTATTTTTCCAGTATTCAAACCGCTTTATTTCTATCAACATTACAGTAAACTGTTACAAATGCAGCTGAAGATGACATTAATTACCATGGGGGAAATATCATATTTTACACATTTATAATAATACACATAAAAAACATAGTATTCTTTCTTCTTAAAATATGATTTTGTTCCGCAGTAACTTAAGATCCATCTTGGATTAGAGTATACATTTAAAACTAGATATTTGTTTTTGACAAATACACATGCATGATTGTTATCTACAGTAAGCAGAAATTCATGTAACTAACTAAAATATCCTACACACTAACCTCTACTGTACTGTGTACACATTGCAAATACATAATATACATTAAATTTAATATTATATATAAAACAAGATAAGAACTTGTTAAAACTAAAATATTTTCAGTAGATTTTTACTCACTTTGTCGCATTTCAGTAGATGTTCATGTACAAAATATCACCTGTTAAATTTTAGCCTGTTCTGTAAAGGATAAAGTGCTACTGTACATCACTTGTCCATAACTGTTAGTCTCACTTAAGCCAAGACTGCAGAGGGTATGGTTAAAAAGGCACTCTGCTCTATCAGGTTTTTCCACCACCCACTTAAGCAACCAAAAAACAGGATGTGCATGAATGTTATCTGCAACTTTTTTCAAAGTTTGATTGTTACACACTTAGGGGAGGGGATTTTACAACCCGTTGCCAAGGTCACCCTGCGGCCAGTGAAAGAGGTATGGGGTCGTTGGTGAAAGCAAGGACACAGACACAGAACAATACCTTTTAACTTAAACAAAGGCTTTTATTTAAAATAGTAATAATCGGAGAAGGGGAGGGCTGGACAGGATCAAAGCAAAGAAATCAAAGTCCCCCACCCCCTAACCTGTCTTATCTCCCAAACACAAAACACTTAACCTAAACTGGCACATAAATGAGGCGCCCTAACCAAATTTACAGGGAGTTGTCTGCCGAGGTCTATCATGTGTGCTTAGACAAGGTAGTATCCCTACAGGTGATGTATACCCCGGGGCAGTGATAAAACTACTCCCCACACCCTGCAAACGTAAAGGGACAAAGAATTAATATAATGACTATTTTTACGTCCCCAGTGTTCTGGGTGAGTTTGTTGCTGGTCTTTGTCTCTGTGTTTGTGTTTGTACCATAGATTGTATAATTATATAACCATGTGTGATGTCACCCATTGGTTTGTTAAGATCTGATTTGGGTCATCGAATTTGCCATTATGGGTGCAGACATCTTGGTTGCGGATGTGACAATTTTAGATGAAAGGGAGGAGTAATCTAGCTAGCTAACAGATATACAGTGCCTTGCGAAAGTATTCGCCCCCCTTGAACATTTCGACCGTTTGCCACATTTCAGGCTTCAAACAAAGATATAAAACTGTAATTTTTTGTAAAGAAGCAACAACAAGTGGGACACATTAATGAAGTGGAATGAAATTTATTGGATATTTCATTCAAACATTTTTTATAAATAAAGAACTGACAAATTGGGCGAGCAAAATTATTCAGCCCCTTTACTTTCAGTGCAGCAAACTCTCTTCAGAAGTTCAGTGAGAATCTCTGAATGATCCCAACCGTAAATCTCAGAATTTATCCCAAATTACGTTCTCAGGAAACTATTTTGAAAACCTAAATTACGTTCTATGCCAACCTATTTAGGGTGTTTTTACGTTTGAACTGCACGTTTTGTTATTAGGCTATATTTGTACTTGAATTACAATGCTCCGGTACATTTCGTTTAGCGGATTTATGCGAGAACATTCCATAGCGTTCGAAATTATATTGCAACATTCACATTTAAGGTTAGGATGGAGGATACTAACGGTTAAGGTTAGGCATGAGGTTACTAACGGTTAAGGTTAGATATGACGTTACTGAGGTTAAGGTTAGAATTAAGGTTAGGGTTAACATTACAAAATCCGACAATCGCGTGTCTGTAGAACAAAACACAAAAAGTTCCGATCTGGATTTGAACTCGCGAACACTGGCATGCAAGTCGCGGATTTATACTATTTTCGGTTTTACAAAATCGTTCCCTCAGATGATAAATAGAATCCAGCTGTGCGTAATCAAGTCTCTGTATAAATGCACCTGCTTTGTGATAGTCTCAGAGGTCCGTTGAAAGCACAGAGAGCATCATGAAAAACAAGGAACACACCAGGCAGGTTCAAGATACTGTTGTGGAGAAGTTTAAAGCCGGATTTGGATACAGAAAGATTTCCCAAACTTTAAACATCCCAAGGAGCACTGTGCAAGCGATAATATTGAAATGGAAGACCACTGCAAATCTACCAAAACCCGGCCGTCCCTCTAAACTTTCAGCTCATTCAAGAAGAAGACTAATCAGAGATGCAGCCAAGAGGCCCATTATCACTCTGGATGGACTGCAGAGATCTACAGCTGAGGTGGGTGAGTCTGTCCATAGGACAACAATCAGTCATATACTGCACAAATCTGGCCTTTATGGAAGAGTGGCAAAAAGAAAGCCATTTCTGAAAGATATCCATAAAAAGTGTAGTTTAAAGTTTGCCACCCCAAGTAAAAAAAGTATATTTAAATTATACTCCAGTATTATACTTCTAGTATACTTATGTTTAACCATAAGTATGTATTCAATATATTTAAGTATATTTGAAGTATACTTTCAAAATATACATACCAAAACCATATATTAGAAGTATATTTAGGATAAATAAAATACATTTCAAGTACATTTAAATATACTTTTTTTTACTTGGGACAAGCCACCTGGGAGACACACCAAACATGTGGAAGAAGGTGCTCTGGTCAGATGAAACCAAAATCAAACTTTTTGGCAACAATGCAAAACGTTATGTTTGGCATAAAAGCAACACAGCTCATCACCCTGAACACACCATCCCCACTGTCAAACATGGTGGTGGCAGCATCATGGTTTTGGCCTGCTTCTCTTAAGCAGGGACAGGGAAGATGGCTTAAATTGATGGGAAGATGGATGGAGCCAAATACAGGACCATTCTGGAAGAAAACCTGATGGAGTCTGCAAAAGACCTGAGACTGGGATGAAGATTTGTCTTCCAACAAGACAATGATCCAAAACATAAAGCAAAATCTACAATGGAATGGTTCACAAAAAACATATCCAGGTGTTAGAATGGCCAAGTCAAAGTCCAGAGGGGTGTTCCATAAAAAATTTAAATAAGCCAGGCTTATTTTGGTTAGTCAGGCTTATTTTCAGTGAATTCCGTTCCATAAAGCTAACTGAAAATAGTTCAAACTCAGTTAACCTGGCAACTTATGCTGGGAAACTAACCTGGTCCAGGGCAGGCTAATTGTCAGGCTTAGCCTAGCTTGATGCTTAACCAGAATACCGTTAACACTGACCTGTGCTTGGAATGTGATGATATTACATCAGACACTGGCATGCAGACATTTCATATCATGTAACCATTATCAGTCCAAAAATTAAAGCAAATGCACTTTAATAATAAATCTAATACATTTTAACATACAAAAAGTGTAAGAAATGCAAAAAACTGAAGTTACATTTGTTTAGTTGGTGTGATCGTTGTACTGAATCAATTAAATATCTATAAATATTATTCATGTGTCGGACGCATAATCATGGCGTGTCCTTTTATTTGTAAGGTGGTGGATGAGGTAGCGATTATCATATGTAGGGCATTTCAAAGAGAATGTACATTCAGGGACAGGGCAGACCCGTTGGCTTTTTCTGACAACTACCTGCTTGAGCAGTATGGATTCGAGGGAAGGGACAGCATATATATTTGTAGATTACATTGTAGTTTCATGTGCTGTATGTGCTACATGAAATTGCCTGTCTGAGGAGAGGCAACCAAGTACGGCTGTAGAGGAAGACAGGGGTATTGAAGAAATGTTTTCGAGGACAATGAAACAGGAAGGGTGACCATATGCCCTCTTTCCCCCGAACATGTCCTCTTTGATTACTGTTGTTTAGCAACACATTCTATTGTGCTAGCTACACGAATGCAGAGGTTTTTTTTATTGTTGAACGCAGATTTATTATTATTTTTCAGAATAATAGCGCTCATTCCAATGCATGAAATAATCGTTGTAAATTCTTTTTAAAGCTAGTGAATTATAATCAAATCAAATTGTGTTGTGTTGTGTCTTTAAGGAACTAATAAAAATAGTTTGATAGGAAAAAAAGATTAATGTTTTTAATAACAATTGTAAAAGATATACAGTACACTAAATGTTATGAATATATTGTCTCATTTAAACTAAACTATTCCATGTGCCGAAACCTGAGCTATGGATACATGTTCAATAGGATGTGTTTAACCCAAATGTTGTCTCAAACCCTCGAATACTTGAGGCAGTATTGCCAACAAAATTTGATTTGATTATAATTTACTATCTTTAAAATGAATTTACAATGATTATTTCATGCAATGGAATGAGCGCTATTATTCTGAAACAAAAATGTTATTTTTTAAATTGCTGCTGTCAAAGTTAGTCACTATTCTCTCACAAACAAACACACACGTCAATGTATATACAAATATTGTATTTGACTTCATTGATTATAGTAATGTACATTTCTAAGTAGTTGCTACACATTTAAACGATTAGCAATTTCTTGCCAGCCTTTCTCTTTTGTTTGATTAATTGCTGCGGTATTCCTTTTTTGGTGATCATATGTTTCGAAAAGCAAACGCTGCTCAGTCGCGGTGAACATCGCTGCTCTTTCTTTCCCCTTATTTGCCATGGTAAATTGATGAATCTATGCTCCACCATCAGGGCTTCTTAAGAATTCCGTGCACGCGCTATTAGCTACACTATTTAAGCCTAGTTTGAATTACTGAGATCACATGAGCTTCAACTTACAGTTATGGAACCGATTTAAGAGCAGCTGATTAGTTTGGTTAATTCAAGTCTCGTTTTGGACTTTAATCTTCGCTTTTCTAAGCGGCCTTTATGGAATACCCCCCCAGACCTGATTCCAATCGAGAATCTGTGGAAAGAACTGAAAACTGTTGTTCAGTGCATTAAAGTAGACATGCAGCCCCTGCTTTTGGACACAAAAACCACAGATGAGGTTCTGTTGGAGAAATAAAATACTGCTTGTGCTAATGAGGCAGAAAGACTAAAGAAAAAGAAAACCAATGTGCAGCATACAACTACTGTCGTGCATGCAATTAAATCTAGTGGTGAAAAAACTGAAAATAAACCCAGTGCGACTCAAAGTGTATCAAAATCTTCCTCTGACATGCTGACCGAACTTAAAGAACTGAGAACGGATGTAGCTTCACTAAAAAAACTCAGTGCTGAAATTGCCAACATCCAGCGATGGACTGGGAAAAAATTGGGCGCGGGACTTTGGACGGAGCTGCCGGTGGTGGGGGGGGAGTGTGGCGCACGTGTGCACGTGCGCTGTTTCTGTCACTCCCCGAGTTTGTCAATCATTCACTCTGGGTTTCTCCTCATTTGAATATAGAGGAACTCTCTCTCGATTTGACGGCCGGGCCAGAGCGCAGTTTTGCGGATGCAACGGCCTGTCCATTTCAGCCTACTGTCACATTGTTTTAATACATCCGACCTGCCGTCAAAGTAAAATGTGACGGCCCGTTTGGCCCGGAATGGACCGGCCGTTCGGGAAAACTCCCAATCCTCCCGATGGCCAGTCCGTCCCTGCCCACATCAGAGAATCATTGCAGCAACCAGCCTTTGTCTCACCACAATATCCTGCACAGGGAGGTTCTGAAAGAGAAACTATTCAGTGTCAAGTGCAGCCACATTGGGCATCACCGGGTGCCAACCAAACAAGAGTGAACACTCAATTTCAACCCCAGTATATGCCTTGACAATATTATGCCCTGACTACTCGCTCCCAAGCAAGAAAGTGCTTCAATTGTCAGCAGCAGAGAACAGAAAACCGCTGCATGCATTCCTTTAGATGTGGCAGTGCTGAGCACTTCCAAGCAGGATGCAGAATCCGTGGCATTAAGCCTGCCAAAGAGAGTTCTTTAAATGGAGAGGGGTTACTTCCGTGGGACAGGGAGTAACCGGTTCTGCTGAGCGGTCCCAAAGATGTGCTGCCTTTGGAAGGACAGATAAGCAAATGAGGCAGTGTTCATGATGTAAAAAGGTACTGTATTGTTTTAAGGCCTGCCAAACTCAGCAATCAAAGTCAAAGTCAAAGTGGTTTATTTATCATATGCATTGAACAACATACATCATCCTATGCAGAGAAATTCTTATTGACATGGCTCGGCGATTCTATGCAGTGGGCTTAAAAACAAGAATTACAACAATATAGAATTTTAAAATAGGAATGACAATAGTAATAATAGTAATAGTAATAATGATAATAATAAAAC
>JACXGM010013264.1:0-23273 GCA_016801145.1 Umbra pygmaea | reverse complement strand
TTAGATCTGTGTGCAGTGCAGGCAGGGAGATCGGTGTATTACGGTACGGATCCACTTTTCCGACACGACTGGAGCGTAGTGTCGAGTGTTGTTGCAAGGCAACCCTCCATTCGTACGTTGATGGGCTGCTCAAATACAGCTGCGGGCCACAGCCACCATCAGTTTCTCCAGTGATTCACCACGAGCCTTCCCCCCGTCTACTCTGTGCTCTACTTCTATTGGATAGTCGCTTTGCGTTCAACGGATTCATTTGCATAAAGCTGGGAATTTTCATCTTTTCTGTCGCGCAACATTTTCTCAAATGCAGTGCTGCCTTCCCGGGATGCTATGCGGGCACGTTGAAGTCGCGTGACGTCACCCATAGGAATAGAGCGAGATGCGACGCGACAGACAGTCGTGTCGGAAAAGTGGATCCGTACTGTTATTCTGAATGCTGCTACATCACACCGACTAATCCAGACATATTGATGAGCATAGTTTTCACACACAGTAGTGCAGGGATAATCAAATCTTAACTTACGAGGGCCTGAGCCTGCTGGTTTTCTGGTCTACTTCATCAATTGCACCCACCTGGTGTACCAGGTTGAAAAAAGTCCCAGATTAGAGGGCCACAATGACAAAAGAGTGGAACTAGCTTTGAGGGCTAGATTTGTGTATGAGGGCAGTAGTGTATATTCTTTTTGTTCAGCAAAGAACTTTTGCACAGTGACCGAGCGGCTTAGATTATTTAGTGTTGAATAATGTAACAGCATTGTTGTAATGGGCCAATTTATCCGTCTGGCCAGGAGTGAGTTATTAACGACCCGCTTTGCCTGTTCTAGAAATTCCTGTCAGCTTCACTTATTGCAGGTGATTATTCATCAGATTGCTGTCAGATGATGGCTAAATTAATGCATTAGGGCATCATGTTTTACCGTAGATTATGTTCTGCATAGGCAGTAGCATGGGCATTCGTTCCAGCGCCGTTTCAACGTTTTTATATGTAGCTTCAGATTCCTTGCAAACACAATGTCTTAAATTCTTTGTATTTGTCATGTCCAATTCCCATTTAAGCCTTGTAATTTAGATGACTATTTTGCTCCTGCAAGATGTTGAAGATCGATTACGTTTCCTTCAAACTGCTTTTTATTTTTTGAGGCAGAATTATCATTTTAATTGACAGGACAGGAGGAAGCAGAAGCCAGGGAGACTGGTAGGGGGAGAGAGGGAGGAAGGGCACAGTCAGCCGCGCCGGGGCTCGAACCCCCGGCGCCAGGAGGCATGTGTGGTGGACCAGGGTTGGGAACTTAAACCTCAACACCAACTCTGGCACACATGTCATTAAACTGTCAGATTCTTTTTGCAATCCACCTTTAAGTCAGTACATGTGGGGCGATTTACACATTCACCATCTATACCGCCATAGCTAAATTCACAGGTGCCGACCTGCGTACAAGGAGTCGCTCAACAGCGACGTGTTGCAGTAATTGTTTCCTGTTAAACAGTGCTTCACGTGGTATTTTAGTAGCCCCTTCAGCCAAATCACAGCATAGTGCATCATCTACGATATAGCTGCAGTACATAGTGCATCATCTACTATATAGCTGCAGTACATACATAGTGCATCATCTACGATATAGCTGCAGTACATACATAGTGCATCATCTACGATATAGCTGCAGTACATACATAGTGCATCATCTACGATATAGCTGCAGTACATACATAGTGCATCATCTACGATATAGCTGCAGTACATACATAGTGCATCATCTACGATATAGCTGCAGTACATAGTGCATCATCTACGATATAGCTGCAGTACATGGTACCGGTAAGTCTCTTCTCTCCACAGTCTCTGTTGTGTCACTAGGTGATTCTGTTTAAAAAACCGATTTTATTACTATCCTGAGTTACCTAGGGTGACAGGGTTCATGTAGTTTATTCTTGTGTAATCACTGTAAGGTGATTTGTGGTGTCACATCTTGTGACGTCATTATTGTTCTCTAAGCTGTTTGAAAATGCACATTGGTTCTGTTAACGCATCCAGACAAATAGTGATGGAGTCAGTTTCTCATGTAAACTAAAGAAACAATTATTCATTTTTAACATTTTCTCTCCATGTACATTTATCCAGCCTATACCTGCAGCTCTGATCTATACCAAACCAAGATTGTGTGTCAACTTTGCAGTAGTCCAGGCCTTCTAAACTAAAGTCTCCAAGACTTGTGTGGTTGGTGGTTTCAAGGTAACTGTTGTTATTTTGGTCCCTGAAATATAGAAAGTTGGGAAATGCAGAAATAGCACAGGCTGTAAATATTAGCGCTGACCCCACTAGTCCAGTAGATTGGTTGTTCTACTAATCCCCCCCCACCCAAGTTGCGCAGTTGCTTTGCCACACAACACCCGCCTGTTTCCCCACTTTCTTATTTTACTGTGCTCTTCACATTTCCTTGTTTTTCACATTGTAATATATTCCAAGAAGAGGGTGACCTCATTCTGGTTCTGTAGTTATTGATATTATAAAAATCCTAGTCATTGGTTGCACCCAAAGTGGCCCTTTCAATCAGCTTATTCTCAGAAATGGGCACCTGAGAATAAGGTCCCCCCCAGCCCACCCGAACATCATCTTGCCCACCCAATCAAAAGTTAAGAAAAGTTAGGAAAAATAGCAAAGAAAAGAAATACCAGTATGGTTTCTAACATCTGATTAGGTGTGCAGCTACAGCTCGCCTCTAAAAGCTGTCAGACAAGTCAGGCTGTAGCACGTCTTTCTGAGCAGCCCAGCAGCTTGGCGGAGAGGAGCCGCCGGGTCCTTTGTGACTGAACCAAGCCAGCCTTCTTTGACAATCGTGTGTTACTGATCTTACCCTCATATTCTGCAAGGTAATTACTGTTTTTGTCAAAGGAGTCTGGTGGCTTTGAAGATCGCAAATAACTGCTTCAGTTCCCCATCGGAAATGGCTGCTTGACAGCAAAGGCAAAGCGGTAAAAGTATTCTAAATATTTTTAGGCTAAAATAGGTTTTGCTGCTACCTCCGCTCACAGCCACCAGGCTCGTCGTTTGACATAAACAGTCATTTTTCCCTCACAGAACATGGGAACTGATGCTGGTCTTCCGTTGTCTTGATCAGTTTGTGTTATTGGGACTTTCTGAACCAAACGAAGCAGTATTGTTACATTGCTTAGCTTATGTGTCGTTACTCTGCTTCTCCAAACTTTAGGCGTGCTGACTGCCATCTAATACGCTCTAGTCTATGGATCTATAAATGTGTTTAAAAATATGTGTGTTAATCAGTCTATTTAGTTTCATAGTAGCATTGTTTACACTTGACACAGACACTTCACAGATTACACAGACAGATAATGTCCAGCACTACAAATCCCTCCCTGTTGTGTTCTCTGTAGTGCACTGCAGCCAGTCAGAAATAGAGATGAGCTGCGCATGCCTGCCAGATTACCCAACTACCATTCACTGATCATCATTTTCCCCCACCTTGCTTTTGTTTTAAACATCAACTGCATAAATTAATAAACAATACTACTAACACCAACGTAAAATGTGTCTCGTGTCGTCTGAGCGTTAGTTAGCTACTGTATACCCTTTTCCAGTGTATACATTCTTATTTCCTAAGAAACATAGCTTTATTTTGACCTGCATCACATTTCAACTTTATACAAAGCTGTGCGATGTATCATTTTTAAAACTGTAAGCATGCCTTGTTCGGCTTCTGCCTTTAACAATGCTGCTGCTAACATTAGCTCATCAGAGGCTCAGGCTACTACATCTATCCGTATCCTCCACAAGCACTGCTCCAGCTCCTGTACCCTCCCCAAGCTCTACCCACAGCAGTCTCCTCTTCCAGCTGCCCCACCTTACGCCGTTAGTCACTTGAATAGTGAGGTACCATCTCAGACAATATTAGGTAGCTATCCAAAGCGCACATTCTGTGCCAAATCAAGGTAATTTACTCCTGCCTGATATTGTACACGACCATGGCTGGAGCACTCTGTTGTGCACAATGCATGCTTCTGTTTCCCGGTCAAAAGTATATCACTGCCAATGAGAAGGATTTAATTTTTACCTCCCGTGGTTTTAACAACTGGAAAGCGGCACTCAAGCGTGATGGGGGCTACAGGAGCATGCATCCAGCCACAGTCATGTGCAGGCTGCAGCCACGTGGTCTGAGCACAAATGCAGAGAGGCAGCAGGGGAAATTATTCACTGTATGCTGTTGGTAAAACTCAGCTGAAAACAGACACTATGTTAAGAGCATTGGTGATGTAGTTCAGATTCTGTGTGTGAACGATTTAGGGCTTCATGAGACCCCCCTAACCCTGAAATGTGATCACTGCGAAACTGATACTAATGAATACACATTAGAGATGGACCACAAGATTGCTGATATTGCTAAGGGCATACCTAAACATGCCAGGTACACCTCCAAGGATATTCAAAATGAGAATTCATACACGGCACAGATGCTTCTGGGAGAGGTCAAGAAGAGATGTAGACGCTGACTCTGCAGGATTTTGCATTAAAAGTGTTGGAACTAGGGACGGATGTAATGTTAAGAATTCGTCTGTAATAAATTGGTTTTGTGTGATTCCATACCAGAGGAGCATCTGATTGGTTGCTTGACTTGCATCATCTTGATGCTAAGTACATGTCCACTGAAATGCCGAGACATCTTTCTGATGCCGGCTACAGTGCTGACAACATAGTTAGCCAATGTTATGATGGTGCATCAGTGATGAGTGGAGTACGAGGTGGTGAGCAAGCACTGCTTGCTAGATGTATTCCATACATCCATTGTTTTAACCACCAGTTACACTTCGTGTTCCTGCATGCCATGCAGGGTGAGCAATGTGCCAAAAATGTTTTTGACCTGTAGTTCCCTGTATGACTTTGGTCACCAGTGTGTCACAAAAGAATGATGCTCCTTGTATCTAAAGACTGCTTGACATTTCGGTGGACAAGCTATTATGTGTCGAGGTGCATTGTTGAGAACGAAGAGCGTCTTCTCACTATATGTCAAAGATGAGGAGGATCAGAGGATATTAATGCCACAGCTGATTTGTGCACTGAGGCATCAGGCCTGTTCATTGAAATTAAGAGATTGGCAAGTTTCTAGTGTGCACGCTTGCTGTCTTGAAACCAGCATATGCAATTCTACAGTTTAAGTCTGTGGATATATGCACTGCTTGTGAAGTTGTTGTGGTGCATCACTGGAGTCCTTAAAAGACGTATGTGAAGATAACTGCTGGGATAATCAATCTCAGGCAGCTGCTGAGGATTTACACCGGCGAAGAGAAGGAGAACATTAAGTAAACACCTCTGTGAAAGTGTTGTGCTCTCAACTGTGGGTCACACAGAGTCAGATAATCCTACCATCACTCCATCTCAGTCTCTGAAAAGTGCCATGCTCATTGTGCTCAACATCCTTCACAGGGCTATTTCTGAAATGGAACACAGATTTTCCAAGAAGAATGTTGACCTAATGACAACCATATCCAGTCTTGTACCCAAATCTGGAGCCTTTCTAGATTTCACCTTGTTGCGCCCTCTGCACATATGCTTTCTTGCACTGCAGCAGATGATGTGAGTCTGAAATGAAAATTGTAACGGTGTTGATCAAAAAATTTCCAAATGGATCAGATGTGTCCTCTGTGTTTAAACACCTGCAGGAGTATAAAGAAGCTTTTCCTGAGTTGCGTAATTTCATATGTAACAGGCCTGGAAATTGGTGCGTCTTCAGCAGCATGTGATTTTCTTCTCCACGCTGTCACAAGTCTTTCCCCTGTCGTCGCACCCTGCTGCATGAAAGAAAGGAATTTGGTGATGACTTGGCCCATGAGTAATCCATTACAGATGCTTTAGACATGGATGAATTTGTGAGAATTGTTGCCAAGGGAAACAGGAGACTAATGTTGTAGACAGACAGACATGGACAGACCGGCAGACAGACATTGATATGACTACAGACAAAAAATAAATGTTCTAAACTGGGCCTGTAAATACTGTATATAGTTACATCTCCAACCTCTGGGCTACCTACCGCCCAATTTGCCCACCTATTTATTATATTTAACAGCCCACCCTTATATAGCAGGCTAGAAGCAGGGTTTTTCTCAGATCAAATTATATTTCAACCATGTTAAAGGAATGAAATCTGTGTTACAAACTACTAACAGAATTCATAGAGCTCAAAGTGGCTATGGAAATGCTTCCTTGTGTTACTTGAGGTGGAATGAGTAGAGACATTGTGCCAAATGACTATATGTGGGACTGTTGTGTAATATGATGATAGCCTTGTCCTTTGTCCCTGTCTCTTAGATGTTTCCTTATACAAATTCTGCATAGTGCAGGCCTGTGGCAATACTATAAGCTTGAAGAAATGCTATGGCTAGGTGACTGAATGCCCAATAATAACAATGGGGATATTAAGTTGATGCTAGCATCTAAAGTGATCAGATTAGCAGCTAACCTTTTTGAAGAGGAAACTGAACGTACCTTTCCAGCCCGTATTCTTGTCATGTTTTAAACTCCACTGTGCAGTCTCTCTTCCTGCTCTTAACGGTTTGAAACCTGTGTGTCCTGTTCCGTCAGGCGAGGTTTACGTGGATCACGTTCCTCTGTGTCTGCCAGATCGAAGGCTTCACGCCAGCATGGCACATCAGGCAGAGCCGGACAGCCAGACGGACGAGAGCGATCAAGCCCGAGATCTGAGCACCATCACCCAGCTGCCTGTAGAAGAGGAGCCTGAGCATGAGGCTGCCCGGCCCGTCCAGATCGTCCTGGCGGACGAGGACAATCACAAGTTTGAGCTGGACACCGAGGCCCTGGAGAAGCTGCTGCTGCGAGACGAGGTCCGAGACCTCAATGTGGTGGTGGTGTCAGTAGCCGGGGCCTTCCGCAAGGGAAAGTCCTTCCTTCTGGATTTCATGCTCCGATACATGCTCAACAAGGTGACTATTCATAAAGATTACTAGAGTAAGATTTTTATGTGGTCACCCTGTCCTTTCAGGTCTAAATTTACAGACTAAATGTGTAAAATGCAAATTGGTTGTCTATTACTGTAATGTTAACAAATTTTTCTTTGGTATTTTGTAAGTATGATACTTAAAGGTGCTATATGTAATACATGTACTGTAATAAATCAAGAAATGACGCCAATGCCTCATCAGATATTAAGGAAACATGCTAAGCCGAAATCATATATTTTCTGAAAATATATAGTATTTTTTCTTTTGGAAAAGTACGTTCCGTGATGGAATTTATGTTTATGTTTTGGCCCGTGTGTTGTTATCAACTGCCCATTTTGACAGCACGAATGGATTGCCAGGCATATCTGTAAAAACGCAAACCCAGCGCGCTACAGCCCATAGATATATATCTATTACTACAGCCATGGAAGCAGCAAACAAACGAACGAGATCATAGAGATTCTACACAACCTAAAAAAACTCTGGATGTTTCTAAACGGTTCCATGACCATAGACGTAGTAAAACACGGTTCGCTTGTCATGATTGCGCTGATCTTGTTCGTCACGTTAGTTTCGATTCTGGGGAGGAGGGGGCAGAGGGATACAACTCAGGTATTTTGAATTTGAACTGAAGTACCCATTTTTTAACTCTGGCTGTCCGTATTACATATAGCACTTTTAACTGAGCATGTGACCAGGAACAAGTTAGGTGAGTTAGGTTTTATAACACCCAGTGCCCAAATCAAAACCATTCATTAAGGATATTAAGATGAGCAGTGATTCTGCATTGCTAAAAAAGTAGGAAAAAAGAATGGGCTTCATATATATCTGCTTATATATATATATATAAGCAGAGTGGTTAAAAGCAGTTGATCACTGAGCGTTCATTCCAGTGTAAATTCCATACAGGGGACAAACCGCAACCAAAAGTAGCGCCAAGTTGTTTATTTAATGTAACGCACAACACTGAGGACGTATTAGTGGAGAACAGAGCCATGTGCTGCACAACAAGTTTGACTTCTTTGGTGTGGGCCTATAGTTAACAATCACTTTGCCCACAAGCAATGGCTTAAGTTAGTTCCTGCTCGTTACCCATAGACACGTTCAACAGCAGATTACAGATCTTGATGTTTTGGCAATGTTAAGCTAATGTTTAGATCAGTGTTAGTGTCAACCGTGTGTTATGAGCCTCCACATCATTGGAGTAGAGCTAGATAGGATGTTGTAGTTTGAGGTAGGTATAGGCCTAGTTCTGGAGTGGGTTGGTGGGGGCAGGCAGTCATGACTTCCATCAGTGTTGCCAAGCAGCAGCCAGAGATTAGAGAATCAGTATCACTTTGCAGACTGCCATCTGTTATCATGGGTCAAGAGGCTTGGGATGGGAGATGTTCATACCCCTACCCACCCAGAATAATTGACAGGGTGTCACTGTTCAGCTGCTTTGTCTCTGTTGTTCTCAAGGTCTGAGCCCTGTCTGGGAAAAGACACACATCTCAGTAGGGCTGGTGAAGCGCTGATTGCTTTCTGTGGTGAGCTCTGATTTGGCAATGCACTCAATCTGATCCTGCGTCAGGCTTTCAGGATTGCTCTGTGCCCTAGTTATTTTTTTATCTTCAACATTGAACTTCAGTCTACAAAGTAAACAAAAAGGCCTTGAGAGATTGTTTAGTAGCCTATCTCACATGTTATTCTCCACCTTCAGATGTATTTGTTGTTTTGATCCAGGCAGGTGATGTTGTGGAGCCTGTCTGGTCAACCTCATTTCCTCCTGGTGTCTGCACAGTACAGCTCTTTTATGGCTAGGAATATGAAACCTCATTCCCGTTAGGCTTTTGGTTGGAGAGAGTCTGCTCTGGAGGAGGAGACCGACAGAGTAACTAAAGTTCATCGTCTGAAGTAATGCCTTGCACCGCTGTGATATCCTTGCTTAATCTCTTTTCATTATCAGTTAACCTGCCTCTGGGTAGTACGGTCTGCCGCAATAACTAAATAATTACACTGGTGGGTAGTAAATAATAAAAATAAATATTGTGGCATCTGAAAATGGAAAGATCTTGATACTTCCAATTCAATTGCTTGGACATTTCTTTTTCTTTGTGAATGTTTGACTACAACCATTTGTGCACACACCCTCAAATCATGAAGTGGCCAGTCTCTCAATTTTGTAATGGCCATCAGTCTCCAAATGTCAAATGTTTGGAGCGCTTACACATTTGGGTTAAAAATTCAGGTGAAAAAAAGGAAGTTGTGGTTAGCATATGGCTGGCCAGTGAATGGAGGTCTATTGAATGGCTAGCATGTTGTGTTCCTTTATACTTTGTTGTCTTAATGATATTGTATGTGGAGTTACACGGTATATTGATTGATATAAGGCCCAAGCTCCATGTGATCCATTTTAGCGTGGACGTGACCATTGAGGACTCCTAACATTTACAAGTAGTATTTTGGGTGGATGTTCCTTGGATGTGTTTGGAGCAGTTACCGGTGGGGTTTTGACCTCCACGTTCATTACCTTTAGCCCAGTCTGACCTGCTGAGTTCAACTTGACTTGCGTTTGGCACAGATAGTAGTTTGAATGTGGTACTACAGGGATCTCCAGTGGTAGGAAGTTGCAACTGCATGTTGTAATGAATAATCAATGCCTTTTCCTCCACAGGAGTTCTATAGGAAACATTTTGTTTCCATGTTACCGACCTGAAATGGATACTCGCCTAATACATAACTTAAGTGGTCAACTACACTCGCCACTAACTATGGTGTTTTTCTGTCTTTCCGTCACTGTGTCGATGCAGCAGCAGTCTGACTCGTGGCTGGGGGAGGATGACGAGCCACTGACCGGCTTCACCTGGAGGGGGGGCTGTGAGAGGGAGACTACAGGGATCCAAGTATGGAGCGAGGTGTTTGTGGTCAACAAGCCAGATAACAGCAAGGTGAGGCACACGACGTACATTAAGGGACAACATGTAGTCCTGTTGTGCATGTCTATGGTATGATTGTGTCCAGCCTAGACACACTGTACTTTCCTCAAGTGGGTTTTAATTGTCTTTGTGAACTAGCGGTGATCAGCCGTGTCCTGTCCCTCGCTAGGTTGCAGTTTTGCTGGTGGACACGCAGGGAGCCTTCGACAGCCAGTCCACCATCAAGGACTGTGCCACTGTGTTTGCCCTCAGCACCATGACCAGCTCTGTACAGGTGTGTTGTGTTGGTGGACCTGACTGGGGTTGAGTCCATTGGTGTTACTGGTTATACAGCACAGGTTAGTCTATTGGCTGAAAATTTTGAACCAGTAACAGAAAGGTTGTTGGTTCTAACTCCGAGTTGTCAAGGAGGACAAACCCCATTCAACCGATTCGCAATATTGACATTTATATTTGCAACTTGCATTTAGAGGAGAGTTGATTGTATAATTGTTTCCAGGTGTATAACCTGTCCCAGAATATCCAGGAGGATGACCTGCAGCATCTTCAGGTACATAATACGTAATTTCCCCCCAACACATTCATCAGAAACTCTTTAGGGCTGTGACTAACATCCATTTACTCTCCTGTCTTCAGCTTTTTACAGAATATGGCCGGCTCGCAATGGAGGAAATCCATCAAAAACCGTTCCAGGTGGGTTAATATCCTGAGAATGTTGTTTATCTGTGCACATGCAAATGTGTCGATTGGCACGTGTCTTCTCTCAGCACTGATTCTTTGTGGAACCCTCTGTCTGTTTCAGACTCTTATGTTCCTGATTCGAGACTGGAGCTACCCATACGATCACCAATATGGTCCTGTCGGAGGGGAAGAGTTTCTGGAGAAGAGACTTAAGGTCGGTAGCGATATTACCTAGTTTTACTATGCAATGTGTTGGTGTCATGTATCAGCTTGGCTGTCGTGCTGGGTATCACTGGACAGGAGTTCAGTGTCCTTCCTGTAGTTTCTGTAATAGGTGTGTTTTCTTTAGGTGAAACAGAATCAGCACGAAGAACTGCAGACGGTCAGGAAGCACATCCACTCGTGCTTCGCCAACATCGGCTGCTTCCTGCTGCCCCACCCAGGCCTTAAGGTGGCCACCAACCCCATGTTTGATGGCCGATTGACGGGTGAGACCTCCCGATGCAGAGGACATTCCCTTCCATACTGCCTAACCCCACTTCCTCCAACGTGATCTCATCATGTCTCCCTGGTCCTAATGCTTGGACAGACTGATAAGCGTAGTTAACCCCCGAAGGCGTTCTTCCTCTTGACTTTGCTATCTGTCCGTGTTCTTTGGCTCAGACATTGACGGTGACTTCAAGAAGGCCCTGAAGCAGCTGGTGCCATTGTTGCTTGCTCCTGAGAACCTGGTGGAGAAGAAGATTGGAGGTGCTAACGTGACCTGCAGGGATTTAGTCGAGTACTTTAAGGCAAGCACCCTACCTCTCCCCCCGTAGAGATACTGACACACAAATTGCTTTGAGGTGGACAAAAAAGTCCTCCTGCTAATACAATGAAATAACATTTTGTTTGTGTTTTTCAGGCCTATATTAAGATCTATCAAGGAGAGGAGCTACCTCACCCTAAGTCCATGTTACAGGTCTGTAGTGTTTCACTCTGTTATTTTGCTAACAACCTATTTTGCATCTCACTGTGGTCACATTTTCCGATGTCTGTCTGTAATTTAGGCAACGGCTGAAGCCAACAACCTTTTAGCAGTTGCCGGAGCGAAAGATACCTACAGAAAAAGCATGGAAACGGTAGGTTTGATTATTCCTGGTTTGTTTCAAGAATGTGTCCACTCATTCCACAAGATTAGTTGACCATTGATACCTAGTTGTTATATTACCATTTAAATCACAAGTAACCCTGGAGGAAATCATGTCTTATTGATGTCCATTTACTATATTTCTATTTTTCTGGTTCTGTTAGGTGTGTGGAGGGGACAAACCCTACATCGCTCCTGCGGATTTGGAACGTTGTCACGAGGAATTCAAGGAATGCTCTTTGCGTCAGTTCTGCAAAGTGAAGAAAATGGGTGGCGAGGACTTCTGTAAGACGTACCAGGACCAGCTGGAGGGCGAGCTGGACGAAACCTACCACAACTTTCAGAAGCACAACGAGGGCAAAAACATATTCTACGCCGCACGCACACCCGCGACAATCTTCGTCGTGATGGTTGCCACCTACCTTGTCTCGGGGGTGACCGGCTTCATCGGAATGAACACTGTTGCTATGCTGGCCAACCTGGTGATGGGCGTTGCCCTGCTGACCCTCTGCACATGGGCGTATGTTAAATACTCAGGGGAGTTTAGAGAGGTGGGGGCCGTCATAGACCTGCTGGCTGAGACGCTCTGGGAACAGGTGGGTCTTCACTGCCCTCTCATTGGCTGTGTATATCAGGATATTCTCACAGAATGTTTTATCCAGGATAATTTAAGTTTGCCTGTGATTTTGTTCCTGCGATGTTGACCGGCTGAGTTCTCACATCTCCGTTTTCCAATCAAGTCCGTCTAATCATTATCGTTTTCAGTCGAAATGAACTCCCAAGCGTTTCCTTTACTGTCCAGTCAGTCTTCAGACTGACCAATCAGCTGTTGATCTGTGTTAACCTGTTTTCTTGTTGAATCTCTTTTCTGCCTCACAGAGGACTCCCAGAAAGGTGAGAGGGGAGGCGTATCTTCCTGTCTTTGTTCCTGGTTCACCTCGGTGTACTGTCTGCTTGGTTCTTTGGTGTTCTTGTGATGTTGCTCTTCTCTGCTAACACCTGACCTCCCCTGTCTCCAGGTGCTTTCCCAGCTCTTTGAGTCTTCCAGGAGTCGAATCACGTGGAGTGCTTTCCTACCAGCAGCATCTCAGCGAAAGAGGCTCCTCTCTAACAACAATAGCAAGAAGACTAAATAGCTTCCCTGGCTGCTGCTTGGCTCTTTATTACCATATGCATCTGCCTTCTGCTCTTCTTGCTTTTGACCCATGGGATTAGTGTGAGTCAGCTGGAGGAGTCCACCAGGTTGTAGTTTTCCACAGGGAGAGTAAACCCGATGGCTGGGCAGTGGAAACCGATGGAGCGCAGTGGAACTTTAAGATTTTTATCACGGAGGACACATCTGATCTCTACAGTTTTATACCCTTTAAGTTAATGTTACAATGTATGATTTTTTTTACTTTTTTTGATTTCAGTTATTGCATAAGCACACTTAGAGTAGACATTTGCTAACAGAAACGTGGTCAAATGTGCCAATGACTTGATTCTCTAGCTCGTGCGTGGCTCTACCCTCTGTCCTCTACACTCTGTCCAACTCTCGTATCCCACCTGAAACAATAGTTTGTGGGCTATCATGGTTTTTTACACAGTCCGTCTGGTCCGCTACAGTTGAAGTGGAACGCAGACTGACACTCTCCTGATTGTAAACACAACAGGCCTACTGACTAGTCTTAAGTCACTGTTAATAGATCTGAAATGTTTCTCTTGTTGCCTTGATGTAATTTGCTGTAAGTAATTATGGTTTAAAACTGTACTGAATGTTCTGTCTGCATGTTGAACTGAAAGCTTTCCTCCTTCCTGTCCTTGTATTGTGTGGTTGAGTCTGATACCTGCTGTTTTCTCGTCTCCTGCCTCAGGTCCTGAAGCCGCTGAGCGAACACTACATGGAGGATAATGTTAGACAGACTGTGGTGAACTCCATCCGAGCTAGTCTGACAGAGCAGCACACCAAGGCAAAGTCCCACTGACACTGAGTGTGCTGTCATAGAACTGTGGACCTGGTCAAACCAAAGTGATCCTACTCTGCCTATCCCCCGTCAGCCTCTGTCTGCCCCGTTGGCTCCTCTATGCTTGTCTTTGATTCCCCTGTTTGGAAGGTGGACAATCAGCGTGTTAACAAGTGGAGTTGCCAGTTCCGCTCTTGCCTTTACCAAAACCGGACCGATTTCTTGAATGTGCCATTTTGTAGATGCACCCCCCCCCCACCACCATTAAAGTACACACAAACGCACACGCAAGTAACTGACAGGATTTTACATTATTAAGGGTACTCAGTAGGTTTGCCGATCCAGTTTTAGTGTCTAATACTGTATAAATATTAAGCAGATTGCACTTGCTTGGGTTTGTAGGGTAATTCAGGGAAACTCAGCCCTTCTGATTCTGTGCAGTTGGATGTAAGTTAAACTGTCTGCATGGTCTCGTACTGTTGCCAAGCCAGTCTGTTCCTCCTCTCGTTACCTGAGGTGGACTTAGAAAGCTTTTTGAGCCTTCAAACTGTTTAAGAAATTGAACTTGAAAGCTTGCTTTTAGTGTCTATGAAACAGTGTTACTCCCTGCACAGTGTTAGATCTACAAAGCATAGCACTACACCAGGTCCTAGAGCAGTGGTCCTCAAACCCTTCCATGGAGGGCCTAGTGTATGCAGGTTTTTGCTTTTACCTTGTACATGGAGTAGCTCACTAATTGGTTAGGATCTCCCCTCACCTGGCAGTCCAGGTCCTAATTATGCTCTAATTGAAGGGAAAGACCAAATATCAGCATACACTAGGCCCTCCATGGAAGGGTTTGAGGACCACTGCTCTAGAGCATATGCTGCTGTTGTGAGCAGGGGAATGTTATTCAGACCATGCAAGTTGTTGTTTTTTCTTGGAAACCTACAGAAGTACATTTGGAGGTTATTAAAGGTATTTAAAATCTAATTGCTTTTTAATCAATGAAGCACTAATGGTAAGATCATGCGTCAATGCTCTAGTATGAAGTCCATCCACCAACGGTCACATCTAGGAACACAAGTCTTCTGTACAGTCATTTTTTATGTTTTACAAATAGGGTATTATGATGTATATGAACAATATTTAAATAAACTTTGTATGTTTTATAGTGTCGTTGGCAAGGTTTTCTTGTGATTTAAGGAAAGTTTGAGTCTGGTCTTACAAATAATGCATCTTATCAACTACACACTTAAGGCAAAAACTTTCTGGGATTTATAACTGTTTTGATGTCAGTTTGCTTTATAAATCAACTGTAATTTTTCAATAAACAAGTATCTTGACTATGGATTGACATCAATCACCTACCATTCATGGACTCTTGTTGTTTTTGTTGAATGTGAAGAATACAAAGGAAAGTTGAAATTAGACCTATTCTGCCTTTTAAATCTGAACTACACAAACTGCTGAGTTTGTAAAATGACTGGAGAGTTATAACAATGCTTTAATGAATTTGTAGACATTTGTTGTACTATAAAAGTCATACATTCATTAGAATGCTGATTTCTGGACATGGTTTGATCTTTTTAAACGTTAAATCTCTTCAAAGGTTAGTTATTTTGTACTCCTAGTTAGACCAGTAGAGGGAGACAAAGTCTTGTGTATTGTCATTCGAGCTGCATCATGGTGTCATACAGTAACTATTGCTGCAATACATGCAGTTCTATTCAGATTTTGTCCCTGCCCTCATTGGTCTGGCGGCTAAGGTTTTTGAGCTGATCTAAATAGTCAAGAGTAGATAGTGTAAACACTTTGTTTTTGTTTCTGAAAGTATTTAAATTCACAAAGACAGAACGCATTGTGCTTTTGATATTGAACTGTTAAATGCATACAGATGTTAAAACAACATATCATAAAAAAGCAGAAACTTCAACATCTCCACTTAATACTCCAAGTAAAAAAAATATTGGGCAATACAACTAATAAAATCAGCAAATTCTTGTACTAATCCACTTACAAAAACACCCAAAACTACACTGCTCAAAACATTTAAGGAAACATGAAATCATCACAGTATAACACCAAGTAAAATTACCTTCAGAGATGTCAGTCTGTCCAGTAAAGCAGAAGCGATTGTGAATCAATGTCACCTGTTTTGGTGCAAATGAAAGTCACAACAGGTGCACTGGAAAGGCATCAGCAATACAGCCCCCAAAAAGGGAATGGTTTTGCAGGTGGTGGCCACAGACAATTGCTCTCTCCTTATCTTTCCTGACTGATTTTTCAGTTTTGTGTTTTGCTAGTGTCCTTGTCACTACTGGTAGCGTGAGGTGGTACCTGCAGCCCATTCAGGTTGCACAGATAGTCCAGCTCCCTCAGGATGACACATCCATACGTGTCATCACAAGAAGGTTTGGTGTCTCCCAGTACAGTCTCAAGAGCTTGGAGAAGACACCAGGAGACCACCATAGAAGGCCACCAACCCAGCAGCAGGACCACTAACTCCTCCTTTGTACGAGGAGGAACAATGCCAGATCCCTACAAAATTACCTCTAGCAGGCTACTGGTATGTATGTTACTGACCAAACTGTCACTGATGCCATTGACTAGCCCTCACTTTCTTTAAATTCAACTGACATCCTCTGGGACGTTAGGTATCGATGCATCTGATGCCACCAATTAGTGACACAGACTGTCCAGCAGCTCACAGATACCCTGTTCCAGGTCTGGGAGGAGATCCCCCAGGACACCATCTCATCAGGAGCATGCCCAGATGTTGTTGGGAGTGCATACAGGCACATGGGGGCCAGTCATACACACTATTGAGTCACAGTATGAGTTGCTATGATGAAATTCATGCAAATTGGAACAGCATGTTATTTCAATTGTTAACTTAGATTTTTGGTGTGAGTTTGAATCCAGCCCTCAATCAGTTGGTGATTTTGGTTTTCATTGACCGTTGTTATGTCAATTTGTTCTCAACGAATTACACAATGTACAGTCAAAATGTTGATCCTTAATGTATTTTGTTCATCGAAACCCGAGTGGTGATTTGAGTGTTCCGTTATTTTTGAGCAGTGTAGTTCTGATTCAAACATATTCATGAAAAATCCCTTGAACATGAAATAGCTGCACAGTTGTTGTTTCTTTTTTATACAGAAGTACAAAATACCTGTAAATGTCAAGGCACTATACCAATATAGGCTGGTGAAAAAACGTTTAAAACCTAATGTAGAACGAGAAAGTCTATACAATTTCATAACAACACACAACTAATAGTCCATAACATGAAATAACATACTAATATGGCATTAATTAGTACACTACTTACAGCTCATAGCAGGATTGTGACGTATGAGTGCTAAAAACTCCCTTGATTGGATAGAACCTCCTGCAAAATTCAATGCATGGTAGTTGTTGACAAATGGAGCCCAGAACGAGTGACCTGAAAATTAACTTGGCATTCCTTTATAATGAAAGAGTATTATCATTCATTGGCCGGAAGTGTAGCAGACAGAAAATCACAGACTGGCTGCATGTGTGTCATGTAGGGGTGTAGCCATGTAACAAGAACATAGGTGAACAGAACAGGGATCAGTTTGTATATTTATTTATTCAAAACATTCCAAATGATGGGAAGGGGGGGCTGATATGAAAATGGTTCTGGCTCCTTCATTAAACAATGATTATACAAGTAATACCCAATAACGCTGGTGTCGTAAACAGAGTGGTTCCGGTTTCTCAATTAAAAATACAGCTAAAAATTTTCTATAGCTTAATGTAGAAAAATACATTTTACCACACACCGGTAAAAATAAACGAAACACGTTGAAATGTAGTGTACAGTGGACAGGCCCAAGCACTAAATCCGACTGAGTTAGTGATGAGGATCCCATTAAAATACTTCAATACCTTTGGGGTGCATTTCAGTACAAATCTTCAAGTCTTCAACATTTTGACTGGCTGTCATAGCCCCAATAGCTTATAATTTCATAAAATATAAAAATATATATGTAAAACATAATGTGGTAGGTCCGAAAATTAATCAATTAGTGTTTTAGCCTTGTTGTTGTTTACTTGCAGTGTACAAAATATAACAATATTAATAATGTTTCGGTCCTCATGTAGCATTGTGTCAAAAAAGTCTTTCCGCGGCTGAACCCAGTTGCTGAATAGTGACATGGATCTTACACTTTGACATGCAGGAGGGCAGACAACGTTCTGATAGGAAGGTTGGTGTTTAGGAGACCCCAGGTCTAGATGATCGCTCTAAAGAGGAAGGACAGAGCAGCTCCTAGAGCCAAGCCCAGAGACAGGAAGAATGCCATGACGGCTCCGGCCGTCTCCGCTTCGTGCTGTGACACTTTCCTTGATCAAATGAGACAGATGGTCAGGAAAAGAAAACAGGACTGGGCAACACCATGATGAATTCAAAGCTATGTCTTTTCCGGCATGGGGTACTGTATCAGTGAGGTAGAAGTGTTTCTCAAACTATGTGACATCAACCTGCTAGCTACAGTATGGTTCCCTTCTATGAAATCTGCCCACATCTGATGTGAGAAACTAGTCAGTGTTACAGGTCCCTGGTGCAGGCAAGCGGTGGTGGTCTTACTTTGGTCCGAAGCACATGCAGAGGCTTGCCAAGTAACCGTTGCTGAATGAGAAGAGGATGATGAAGACGATGTACCAGGCGTCATGGGCGAAGAGCACGGGCAGGTACTGCCTGGGCTGAACGTTACACAGCATGAAGAGAGGCACAAAGACCACGCGGAGAGCTACCATGATGGGAAGGAGGACGCTGTCCTTACCAGGCTGACGGGACAAAACGGAATACCTCAGTAAACCACACCAGACCCAATCTCTTTGTTGTTCATTCTCAGGAGAACTGGAACCTGATCCCAGGTCATTTAAACAGACTAGATCAACAAATGTTAAACACACATCCTGTTAATTTAGACATTGCAACGTTTAGAGACACACCCCGGATTAGATTAGCTCAAACCACTGAAATGCAGCCAGTGAACTCAGGGAATTCAGCAAAGGCTTCCAAATTAAACTTTGAGTAACAAAATATTGGAAAAATAAAAAACTGCCCATCGTGACTCACATTCTCAAACAGTAACATAATTTAGTATGTAGTAACTTATATCTCTGTGAAGTGCTAGACTAATAAAGCACAGTGCTGGAAATAAAGATAACATTTTCTCAGTGAAATTATTTAACTGTGTAACTTTTGCCAAGATTCCCGGGACTAGATTTAATTATTTAAATTGGATTGGATGTCAGCGCAGCACGAGAGAACAAAACGGAGCATTGAGTGGTGTGTGGCTGATGGGAGTTCAGGGCAGGTTTTCAGATGGGGCACACATTAATGAGGGACACACATTTGGCTAATGAAGGTTCTGGGGTAAGCAATTACTCCAAACTCCTCCAGTAGGCCCCGTAGCTATCTATTCCTCTGTGAGTATCTGAGCTAAGCTGTCTCAATAATTTAGAACGCAAGGTCAATACTGTCCGACTATAAGATGTTAAATCAAAAATAGCCAAACGGTAATCCATTACAGCCACTTCCTTTAAGTGAATGTTTAACAATTAACCTTCGCCTAAAGAAGTGCCATGCTGTACATCCACCTAATACTATATTAGATTAGTTGTGCAGATTCTATACACGTGTTCGACAGCAACTGCCGCAAACCCTGTTAGTGTCTCCTTATCACTGTTCCTTAAACATCTTGAACTCTCCTCTCTGCATTCTGGTCTCTAATCTCTCCAACGGCCACAACAATACCATTGACTGTGTGACAGGCTCATTTTTTCTAGAGCTGTATATATAATTAGAATTTATTAGAAGTTATTAATTGGATGTTGAGAATCTTCCATTCAAGACTTGTACCATTTAAATTACATTCAGACTGAAGGAGCTCCATTAGCATATATCATATAGAGGGAATCAATCTTGAATCAAATAGTGAATTCCATTATAATCTATGCATCGCGCCTATTACCCCCTTTACCTCCGGGGCCCGAGCTGCTATAATTCAATCCCTGCCTACACATGACAAGTCCTGTGACATTTTCCACATAATTTTAAGGAAAACTGGCTGTTTGGTACATCCCAAATGGAGAAGGTTAATAGATGACTGTGTGAGCTAAGGGATATAATACAAGTGATGCCACTGAGCATTTTATTCTGTTTTGATTCCTTACGTTTGCAAGTAGCAGAACTTTGCCTGATCAAAGTTATATATTAAACTACAATTATATAATGTGATAATTTGGTCTGCAATATTTTATTTATTATTTGTGATTTCCCCCCCATTTTCCCTCCTCCCAATTGGTCTTGTCCAATTCCCTCTAATCCTGCCTTGTCGGCAGCTCTGCAACTCCTTGGACAGATGCAGGATGGTGAAGGGCGCTCACATGGTTCATCCAACCACATGTCACCGAGCCAGTCGATTCTTTTTCAAACTGCTCCTCAAACAAGGAAGCCTTTAGTCAGCTCATGCGCCGGATGATTACGCACGCCAACTATATGTCCGAAATTGAATTTACAGGCGTCCCGATCTGCACACAAGTAGTTGACGGAGAGTGACGCGTCAAGGTAGATAATCCGATTTATCTAATCCAAATCCTGGGCAGTGCAATCCCAATTTGCGCTGCCTCGTGCCGGGGGTCCGGGGAAAGTCAGTGAAGGCATGGTCACGTTGGATAGTCACCCCTGACTATCATGACGTAGATGGCTGAAAATAATTCCCATCTTTTAAAGTATTTTATCAGCCAAAGGCTGGCTATAGCTGGCTAACAGAAGCCCTGCTACCAAAACATTCAGCCATGTCTGTACATTCTCTTCCAGTTAAAAAATGTTGCAAGAAAGTCCTAAGTACACCTAAATTATATACCCTGTGTGTTAAACAATTAAATACATCCATAATTAATTTACATCAAAACAGACCAGTGAGCATTCGTGACAAACGTTTCTCAATTAAATTTAAAAATAAATACAAATAGAAAATCAGGCAATTAATTAGAACACCAACTATACTTTCAGCCAGTGAATCAGAGAGTCACACACTGAGTACTGTTACAGCCCCAGTCATGAGATCTATTTACAACATGAAGCCAGACCAAGTTAACATGGGGTCTATTTCTACCACGTGCCTCCAGCGCTCACACAACCTCTTTGTCCTTAACACACATGGGGTTTTTCCGAAACTAACCACTGGCCTCAACTTCAAAATGTTGTGTTCTAAACGACATTTTCCACAGAACTGTTGAAAGCTAGGCAATTACTTCACTCATAGTCTCCGATGACGTTACCAAAACAAATTCCCATTCACTTGGATGGTGTGCGGGGGAGGGAGAAACTATTCCTGAACCCTGTAACATCATGTAATCACCAGGCAGTAATCCAGATTTGGGTAGAATATGTGCATTTATTACGTTTGAAAATTGTATTTTGTAAACAAAAGCAACAAGCAGTGTGGCTGTTTCACTATGGCACTGTGTGTGTTACTGTGCTCATGGGAGTCATTTGTCTATCAATATTCTCTATCAATGCCAACACATTCTGTTCTACGTTCCAGTAAAATGTCAATAATAGCCAAGAGGAACAAATGTTCAGGCCAGTAGGGACCATACGAGGGAGAGCAGATATCATGTCTGTACTTCCGACCAGCCCTTTCATCAAGTGTCAATGGCAGTATTGCTCAGTGTCATACTCACCCACATACACACAGCTGTCAGACTTCTGCCTGCCCAGTCCATCACGTTGAAGAGCAGAAAACACGACACAGGGATGAAGTATTGATCTGTAGAGACGGATGAATCAAAACAGCAACTACATGGTTAACAACAACACTATAATCCTTAGGGACTTCGTTCATAACTGGGAACTCTAAGAGCAAAGCCAGATGTTCTGGCATTTCTCTGCAATATTTTATAGAAGACATGTAATAACTGGCAACATGAACCCTCCTTAGGAGACACCTACTCCAGACGCCTCCAGCAGCCACGGTAGATTTGACATCAACTGTAACGGCAGGGAACGTTCCAATAGTGATAGTGAACACGAAGCACACGGAGAGGGCCATGACCCAGATCTACAGAGGAGCACAGGGGAACATTAGGACCACGTTAGAACATATTTGGCACATAATTGGTGGATTTTAGGCCCCACCACTAATTCCACTTTTTACATTGTCCCATACCTTTTTAAAGATGGCAAACACAGAATTGGTGGGTCTGGTTTCCTCCTCGGTCAAATGGACAACAGGCATTTTCTCAGAGGGACTGTCTGTTACACAACAGAAATGTCTGTTGGATTCCTTACACCCTCTTTTGTTGTTAGCTTTACACAAAAGAAAATGCAACAGACATGCAACAAGATTATCTGATTATTGTGTCAAGTAATAGAAATATGAAAAAGCTAACTATAACTCCACCTTAAACCCAGTGAGCCCTGGGCAACGGCACAGAGTATACTACTGCGACACACAAAATTAGAACAACCTTGTCAATGTCTGTTTTTCCAAGAACTGTTAATAGCTGATAGGGGTGTGACAGTATGCCTTACCCACGGTACGGTACATATTGCGGTTTGAGGTTGACGTTATAGTACTTTTCTGGTACTGCGCAAAAAATATTCTGCTTGTAAGGACAGCTTGAATTTCTTTGCATTTCATTGTTGCTCCAGTCGTATAATTTCTTTTTAGCAATTCCGTTAATTCCTTTAATTCTGTGATTTCCATTTAATTTTTTGGTGATTGCACTTTCAATATTACACCTCAATATAAACATGCAAGGCCAGGGGTTTTCAGACTTTTTCGGTAAATGTACCACCAGGGGTCCTAAACCAGGGGTTGGAAACCACATACTGTACACGTCAGCAATTTATTTTTAAAAAATATGGACCAAGTTACAATGTGAAGCCTGCACCTGCACCTTCACATTGTAATTGCATTTGAAACACACAGTTTGCACATGCATTGCCCCATTGGCTACATTGTTTTACTTTCCATACAAGCAAGTAAATTGTTTCCGACACGACAAATGGTTGTTTCACGAAATGTTATCTTAATGGATATATAAACCTTTTTGAGAGAAATAATAATAACAGGCAAAACACTAACATTTTGAAATATTAGAGTTCGTTTTTTGTCCAAATATGGAGGATTTCCCCATCTTGATTCATAGTCAGTACTTTACGTCGTCCTACAATGATTGTAGATCTACCTGTTTCTTATAAAACTCTTGCAAATTTGGAAAAGTGCCAAGAATTATTAAATGTTAATTATAACTTGTGCAAAGGCTCAAAATAGCCAATATATTTTTAGATAAATCTGGTTTATTGAAACGTCATTCAACATACAGTAGCTAGCACTTCATTTATTTTTGATTTAATGTTTTATGCAGTTAAGAAAGAGTGTATCGTTGCAACTCTAGTATATTAAGTGGCATAGAGGACGCTCATCCTGAGTCTGTTTTTATTGTTGTTGGAGACTTTAACAGGACAAACATGAAAAAAATACTGCCTAAATTCCATCAGCATATTTCTTTTCACACTCGGGGCGATCAGACCCTAGATCACTGTTATTCAACGATCCGTAACAGCTTCAAACCCATCCCCCGCCCTGCCTTTGGAAAGGCAGATCACAT
>JACXGM010013263.1:0-23371 GCA_016801145.1 Umbra pygmaea | reverse complement strand
CCCAACTAGGGCTGGGCGATGTCTGACTTTACACGTAGTCGAATAGACATGTCAAAACATCGTCGATAGATGATGTAATCATCTTTTTGTGTCCATGAAATTGTCTACGAGGGGTGAATTGGCAGGAAAAATGCACCTGCACCGTATTACAGCAAATTCCTTAACTCAAATTAAAATGCTGCAAACTAATATAGCTGTCAGATATAGCTGTAAGATAGAAGTTGGTAGGTCTTAAACCCAGTGGAGGATTTTTATGAATGTTTTCAACAATGCACAGAAAAATACACAAACACATGAAGCTAGATTTAGAAATGAAACAAACCTTGAAACATATAATGACAATGATCGACAAAGGCAAGGGGCGACAGAGCGAGCTGTATACATAATTATATGACAGTGGGAATAACACCAGTCCGGTTGAATTTGGTTGATGACCGTGTTTGTGCTGAAAAGGGGCTTAGTGTAGATCATTCTACTAGTAATGTGTTATTGTTCTTTTGCATGGCAAATAGGAAAATACAGCAATGTTATTTCATCCAACTTGTTGCTCTCTAATGGAGCGAGTTGTTATAATAAATACATTAATCAATAATAAAACGCAGAGTCTGACACCATGATTTCGTCGCTAATGTATATGAAATAATAATTATGCTTACTTTATAAAAACAAAAAGGGCCATACACTGTAGTTGCCTTATGAATTATTTAGTAAATCTACGTATTATCCTGGCCTCTTTTTTTTTTGTCTTCTGACTGTTTCGGTCACTGTCTTGAACTGCACTTTGAGACTTCTGAGCCACATCCTGACTGATGGCAGCCTATTTTTGCATGATCAATGCTTGGAGTTTGTCAGAATATGTGGGTTTTTGTTTGTCCACCCGCCTCTTGAGGATCGACCACAAGTTCTCAATGGGATTATGGTCTGGGGAGTTTCCTAGCTATGGACCCAAAACGTTGAGAGAGGTAGTTACAATGATGCTCATCTTTAGAGAGAGAGAGGTAGTTATAATGATGCTCATCTTTATAGAGAGAGAGGTAGTTACAATGATGCTCATCTTTAGAGAGAGAGAGGTAGTTACAATGATGCTCATCTTTATAGAGAGAGAGGTAGTTAGAGTGATGCTCATCTTTATAGAGAGCGAGAGAGAGGTAGTTATAATGATGCTCATCTTTAGAGAGAGAGAGAGGTAGTTATAATGATGCTCATCTTTAGAGAGAGAGAGAGAGAGAGGTAGTTAGAGTGATGCTCATTTTTAGAGAGAGAGAGAGGTAGTTAGAGTGATGCTCATCTTTAGAGAGAGAGAGAGAGAGAGGTAGTTAGAGTGATGCTCATCTTTAGAGAGAGAGGTAGTTACAATGATGCTCATCTTTAGAGAGAGAGAGGTAGTTAGAGTGATGCTCATCTTTAGAGAGAGAGAGAGAGAGAGGTAGTTAGAGTAATGCTCATCTTTAGAGAGAGAGAGGTAGTTACAATGATGCTCATCTTTAGAGAGAAAGAGAGGTAGTTACAATGATGCTCATCTTTAGAGAGAAAGAAAGGTAGTTACAATGATGCTCATCTTTAGAGAGAAAGAAAGGTAGTTACAGTGATGCAAATATTTAGAGAGAACGAGAGGTAGTTACAATGATGCTCATCTATAGAGAGAGAGAGGTAGTTACAATGATGCTCATCTTTAGAGAGAAAGAAAGGTAGTTACAATGATGCTCATCTATAGAGAGAAAGAGAGGTAGTTACAATGATGCTCATCTTTAGAGAGAAAGAAAGGTAGTTACAATGATGCTCATCTATAGAGAGAAAGAGAGGTAGTTACAATGATGCTCATCTTTAGAGAGAAAGAAAGGTAGTTACAATGATGCTCATCTTTAGAGAGAAAGAAAGGTAGTTACAGTGATGCAAATATTTAGAGAGAACGAGAGGTAGTTACATTGATACACATAAATATGGTCGGCTCGTAGGTGTAGAAGCATCATAACACAGAGACCCATTCACTAGCTTTGTGGCTTGTGACTTCTTAAAACTGCTTAAAGGCCCCGTCATCTGACATTCCATTTTGTTACACCGCTTGGACATGAGGTATTCATGGCAAGTGTGTTTGTGTGTGTTTGTGTGTGCTTGTGTGTGCTTGTGTGTGCGTGCCTGTGCGTGTGTGTGCGTGTGTTTGCGCGTGTGTGTGTGTGCGTGTGTGTGCGTGTGTGTGTGTGTGTGTGTGTGTGTGTGTGTGTGTGTGTGTGTGTGTGTGTGTGTGTGTGTGTGTGTGTGTGTGTGTGTGTGTGTGCGTGCATGTGTGTGTGTGTGTGTGTGTGTGTGCTTGTGTGTGTGTGGCTCGGCACCGTCCAGGACTGTGTCTGGCTAGGACTCAGGTCCCTGCAAGCTTTATCATGGTTGTTGGTATAATGCACACCCCTCCAAATCTTTGTTGGTTTTGAAAATAATTATTACTTTTAGAAACACAAGTCTTGAGCCTCCCTGAACCTGCAGGTCTGTGACTGAGGCCCTGGGTCTGAGGCCTTGGGTCTGAGGCACTGAGTCTGAGGCACTGGGTCTGAGGCACTGAGTCTGAGGCACTGAGTCTGAGGCACTGGGTCTGAGGCACTGAGTCTGAGGCACTGAGTCTGAGGCACTGAGTCTGAGGCACTGAGTCTGAGGCACTGAGTCTGAGGCACTGGGTCTGAGGCACTGGGTCTGAGGCACTGGGTCTGAGGCACTGGGTCTGAGGCACTGGGTCTGAGGCCCTGGGTCTGAGGCCCTGGGTCTGAGGCCCTGGGTCTGAGGCCCTGGGTCTGAGGCACTGGGTCTGAGGCACTGATACTGGACATCAGAAAACTGAGAGAGGAGGTGTGTGTTTGTAGGGCACCGGCTGCAGTGAAACGTCCTAACAGCGGTGTGAAGCCCCACAGATCTGTCTAGGGAGTTGCGGAGCTGCCGACAAGGCAGGATTAGAGGGAATTGGGAGGGGAGAAAAATGGGGGAAAATTATAAAATGCAGTAATGAAGCATTAGGCAGCTTGTCTCATGTTAAAGGTTTGTGTGTATTTACCAGGCTGGTAAAAAGGGCGCAGGAGACTGTGCTGGAGAGGGAGAGCTGAAGAAGTTTGATGGGTCAGGATATGACACGGAACTGGTGGAATCACTGGAGAGAGACATCGTGTCCCGTAACCCCAACGTCCACTGGTACTTTCTTCCTGTTTGTGTCCCGTAACCCCAACGTCCACTGGTACTGTCTTCCTGTTTGTGTCCCGTAACCCTAACGTCCACTGGTACTGTCTGGTTGTCTTGTTGTCCCCTAACCCCAATGTCCACTGGTACTGTCTGGTTGTTTGTGTCATGTAACCCCAACGTCCACTGGTACTGTCTGGTTGTTTGTGTCATGTAACCCCAACGTCCACTGGTACTGTCTGGTTGTCTGTTGTCCTCTAACCCCAATGTCCACTGGTACTGTCTGGTTGTTTGTGTCATGTAACCCCAACGTCCACTGGTACTGTCTGGTTGTTTGTGTCCTCTAACCCCAACGTCCACTGGAACTGTCTGGTTGTCTGTTGTCCTCTAACCACAACTTCCACTGGTTACTGTCTGGTTGTTTGTGTCCTGTAACCACAACGTCCACTGGTACTTTCTTGTTGTCTGTTGACCTCTAACCCCAACGTCCATGGGTACTGTTGCTCAGATCCTTACACTTGCCAAATTTTCCCTACCTCTAACACATCAACTTTGAGGGCAAAATGTTCACTTCCTGCCTAAATATATCCCACGCATTGAAAAGTGCAATGATAACAAGATTATCAGTGTTATTCACTTCACCTGTCAGTGGTCATAATGTTACGGCTGATCAGTGTATGTCATAAAAATATATCTAATATAAACCCTCAGATAAGGGAAAAACTCCAAAGAAAGGAAGAAACCTTGGGAGGTGATCCAGAGAGGGATCTCCTTCTCCAAATACGGTTGGTTTAACAAATGGTGTAGTCCATGGGTATGGGATGTGGCCAGTACGGTACACCACTGTTAGGCACAGTTTAGTTCATTTGTGGACCAGCATCTAGGGCCGCTGACTTGAAGAACCAGGCAGGCTGAATGAGAAGATTACAACAGCCTATATTGATCCCAAGACCTGAGAGCAGACTTAGCCCCAAACCCAAGTGAGGCTAGGGTGAGGACATGATAGGAGGGAATATAATTAATAAAAGTTAGGAAGTATGGCAAGACTACATAACCATGAAGGGGGTGATAGCTAGTGGGTTCCCCCACCAGTTAGAAAGTTAGTGCAGCTAACTAAATACAGCTGAAATAAAAACCTCACACTAAGGCTGACCATAGGACCGGCTGAAAACCTACAATTAAAGTCAGCCGCGGTCAGTGGATCTTAATTGGGGAGGACGGGCTCGTATTACGCTCAGAACCGGAGTGAATGGAATGTGTGCAAATCAAAAAAACAATTGGTTTTGTTCGTTGCGCACCATTCCATTCACTCCGGTTCCAAGCGTAATACGAGCCCGTCCTCCCCAATTAAGATCCACCAACCGCGGCTGATTAAAGTCTAGGTTTAAATACTGAGACTGTGTCTGCCTCTGATTTAAACTGGAAGACTGTTCCAGAGGAAAGGGCTCTATATGAGAAACCTCTGCTCACTGCTGTGTTTCTTTTAAATCTGGGGACCACCAAATACTGTATACAGCATCCTGAGATTGGAGTTTCTTTTAGGGCTGTAACATATAAGGAGGTCTGTGAGAGGATGTTGCAAGTCCATTAAGTGTTTTGTAAGTTAATAACATTAGTTTAAAGTGAGCTCTTTCCTGGACTAGAAGCTAGTGAAGTGCCAGAACTGGGGTGATATGGCCAAATTATCTGGTTTTGTTTCATAATCTAGCAGCAACATTTTGCACTATTTACAAATTTGACATCTTCAGTTGCACTTGGAGTAAAAAGGAAAGTAAAAGGAATTCTCATTGATCACTCACATTTATTTGGTCTGGTCTTGCAGATATAGATTGGAACAACAGCCTAGCACAGAGAAAGCAAGAAAGTTGACTTAAACAATGGTAGAGTTAAAGCTACACTGTGTATTTCTTTGAGTTGATTCTTAGCAAAAACCCATTTGTTCTTTCAAAAATATTTGCTCATTCATGTGTAATTACTTCTACCAACTAATCAAAGTATTTTCGTAAGTGTAGAATCTTTCATTCACAAAACATACAATGGTGCCGCTCGAATTGTGGCAGCCATGTTACGCCTCCATCCCTAAAATACAATAGCCAAAGAGGGACATACCTGGAAATTCAAGCTCGGCCTTTCGCGCTTTTACAGTAGTGGCACCGTGACGAATGCTAGAGGGAGATTACTCACGACTGCCGGGAAATTTCAGTCTGTTGAAGATGTAAGATAATGCCTAATCTCGAGGACATGTAATGGCAGTGTTGTATGATACTGGCCCAAGCTGTAGGCAAAAACGTTCCCCTGGCAACACGAACTCGGATTTTCGGTTTCAAAATAATAGCGCTCGTGGTTCATTGCAATAATCATTGTTTATTCATTATATAGGTTCATGTTTTGCTAAAATCAGTATTCTGTTGGAATAAAACAGACTCTAGTGAATGTTTTTCAAATGTAATTGTGTTTTCACATGGGACACTGACAATTTATTCAATGAAATTGTGTGTAAAACATATTTGTTACATTTATTAATAAAACATGTAAATAATACATATTATTTTTGCTATCACATGCTCTTATTGTTTCTTTACACACAATACAATTGCATTTGGTTACAATTCACGGGCTGTGTAGTGAATTAACAATGATTATTGCAATGAATCAAAACGAGTGCTATTGTTTTGAAAGAAAAAACTAATATCCAGGTTCACGTTGCTGATATTATAACGCCAGGGGCTTCAGTTGCTTGTCATATACAATTTCACCACTAGATGGGAGCAACTCTTACACAATGCAGCTTTAAGAGTTTGACACAGTCAGTTTTAAAAATGCTCAAAGACTTCCTAATAACTTGTGCAGAGGTTTAGCTACAGAGACTCGTCCAAAAACTGTGACAGATAGACAATGTAATTACTTTAAAATGCATGTATTACCGGTAACTGCATTGTACTTATAGAAACACTCTACCGTTGAAAGAATAGACTATAAATGTTTGCTCAACAATGACAACAAAAATAATTACTTTTGCAACATACACACAGCTTTCAGTTAGTTCTTAGCTAGTTAGCTAGCTGTCTCTACTGTTAGCTAGCTAAGTAATATTGAATAAGTTACGGTTGCTGTGCTGTAGACTGAAATCCTCAGGTGTAACGTTAGCTAACATCATAACGTAGACACAATTGTACGCATATACATTTATTAAACAAAATGCCAAACAGCTATATTCCTGTATTGAGTCCAAGTATTCAACTTACCGTAACTGAAAATTGATGTAGGCTATTTTTCTCCATAGCTTGATGACTAACCATTTCGCTTGAGCGTCCCAGCTAGCGCATGTGCTGCTGTACTTGGCTAGAGCTCCTTTGCCATATCCCAGCCGCAAGTGATATTGCAGATTTCTGCCCAGACTCGGCCCACATGTCGTCGGCCGAGTCTGACTCTTACCCGAGTGCCCCAACACTGAGCCTGCATCGGGCCAGACCCACTTTGCTAGCTGGGTTATCGGTACAAACCAGCATAAATGGAGCACAAATGATTGAGACTATTTTGCCGACATTTTGCATTGGGTGGGGGGCCATCTTCATGCTAGTCAAGGAAAGATATGTGTGTGAAAGGTATGGGTGTGAGGGTTGCAGGGGGGCATTCCCACATCTGGCCTAGGGTGCCAAAACAGCCGGCCCTGTATATACATGTTAAATTAATTAAATATTTTTTGGCTTAATCTACATAAAGGAAAAAGGAGTGATCCATGAGTACACGGACCAGTCAGGGTATCTGACTGTATCTGGAGACAAACACATGTGCTTGAATACCGACAATCACCCGTGGGCAGAGTCTGGTGCAACTGACCAAATTACGCGAGATTTACTTCTGCGTTTTAGAGCTTATTTGTTGCAGCCATTCCAAGCTCATTGAAAACGAACCCAACATAGCCTGCACAAAAACAAGGCACAGACCAATTTGCAATAGAAATCTGCCTTTAAAAATATTTTAGGGATCAAGTTGTCTGTATTTCGATTACAAAAGCGATCTGGAATGCGAGTGGAGACATTACAGGATGATGTTATTTAATGAAGAAGTCTTTCTCACAAAATCGAAGAGGAAATATTGCCGTTGTTGTTGACATCCTTTCAACGATAATTCTCGACGGATGGAAAATATATCCAGTGCCTTGTTACAGCGTCGAATGCTAAATCTGCAAATATAATCTTCGTTATTAGTAATTAGTAGTGCAATATCTCTGCACGTTATATTGTGTAGTAATACATTTTAACCATAGTTTAAATCATGAAGGGCAAAGAGCTTTCAGAAGAGTTGAGGGATAAAGTTGTACAGCGGCACAAATTAGGGGAAGGTTATAAGAAAATTTCCAATACATTGGGTATTTCTTTGAGTACAGTCAAGTCAATCATTCATAAGTGGAGGGTGTATGGAACCACTCAGACTCTGCCCAGATCTGGACGGCCTTCCAAAATAAACAGTTGGGCCAAAAGGATATTAGCTCTAGAGCTTACCATGAGACCAAATGCAACGTTAAAAGAGCTTCAGACCTCCATGGCTGAGATGGGAGAGAATGTCCACCGAACAACTATCGCTCGATCATTTCCCAACTGTAGTCGGAAAGGCCGATCGGCACCAAGGAAGCAGTCACAGATAAACAACAATCTTGAATCACGAATGGCGTTTGTAACAAAGCATTTAGGTGACTGCACAAGTCATGAACTACAAGTAGCTTGTTTGAAAGGCAACCTGAGAAAAAACGAATTGCTTCAGTTTAGCATTTTAAGGGAGGCTCTATAAAATACTGACAGATGTTGTTACTTTTTATTGTATTAATGAGTCATTCTGTTCAATGGTATACAGTGTTTATTTCAAGAAAATAAAATATTATTGCTTAGATACATGTTTATAAACGAGTTTCTCAGGTGACCTATGACTTTTGCAAGTTACTGTACATTTATTTAATCTGAGAGATTCTGTATGGCAATGTGTAAAAAAATCTCTCTTGTTTTAAGATTATACAAGTAAAATGGGCAAAAATCCAGCAAAGCCAAGGATTAAGATGTCCTCCTATGCCTACTTTGTCCATACCTGCCGTGAGGAACACAAGAAAGAGCACCCGGAAGCTACTTTGAAATTCTCTGAGTTCTCCAAGAAGTGCTCTGAGAGATGGAAGGTAAGGGACTGTTCTTTATTTATTTAAGGGGCTACCAGAGGGGTTTTGGGATCTTTAGTCAAAATAGACCTGACCCTCCCTTCGCCAGCAATACATTTTTCTACGACCCTCCAAAATGATGGGAAAAGAGGCATGACCCTCCCCAACAATTTATTGTTGGTTTGCCCTTGGCAACGATGTAGCCACTGTTTTTTTACAATCATGACTTAACCCCTGCTGTCTCATCGTACACATCACACTCCACCAAGATGGTAGCCATTTCAGTAGGTTTACTCACTAACATTGTTGTGGAAACATAATAAGCATACCTGCCAACCTTGAGAAATGTTTATTAGTACCACTTCAGCGCGGACACAGCGTTTCACAGAGGTGCACAGCATTTGGGAAGTGGGCATTCCACCATCTCAATAAGCCCACAATAAACAACATATGCACACTTATAAAATTACTTATATAAATTACTTGTATATTAAATGATACAGTGACTACTCTATTAGGGCCCTTTCCCATTGCTTGTAATTCAACAACCAAAACATTGCAATCTCTTGTCTGAGGGTCTTATGAAATCCTAAAACTGACTATACTCAGTGGCAATCTTAACCATAGAATTAGAATGAAAACATACCATTAGGTTCTGCTATTATTAATAGTTACTAGAGGGTAGGGCACTCCAATTATAACATTTTCAATTATTGGGATAGATGCTGTGGCAGTCTCCAGTCATGTAGTTTCTTCCCCCAAGACGTTTGCAATCTAAACAGAAGGGCTGGGTTTGCATTATAGTCAATCCTGCATTATATTTTTATTAAATAGTAAGTCTGCCTCTTCATCCAACATCACCAGCATGTCCTATCAGCTAAGGCTTGCTGCACTAGTGTGAAACATTGCTGTAGATAACCTGCCATCACATGAATCACACAAGTGTGCAAGCACTATATAGGACAATGCATTTAACAACTATAGCTATCTGTGTCTTTTTAATGAGCAAGGTCTCTCTACAGCTAGTTAACTAAAAGCTGTGAAGTTAGTTAGCTTCACAAGAGCTATGAAGCTTACCTATCTGCATTATTAACATTAGTTACTGTAGCTAGCTACCTAGCTACCTTGTTAAGATGTCAGCAGAAAAGCTAGCAAACTATGACAGTGTTGGTTAGCGATGTGCTTGAGTAGCCCCTTTTCAAACATGTATTGGCAAACATTTTGGCAATTTCCCTACCAGTTTTCTAACGCATCAGTGGTGGGTCATTGTCAACGAACGAGGTGGAGCTGCCATGAGTGAATCCAGCAGCTGTATCACGATTACTAGAGACCCATCACCAACGGGAGAAGCAGGTGCATGAGTGAATTTTTTTTTCCTTTGCCAGAATTCTGTAAATGGCTCAGCACTAGTAATAATAGTGTTAACAGTGAATTAAAAAACACTAACAAATACAATTTTTGCGTATTTATGAGTAGTATTTCATACCAGCGTACATTGACTTGAAATTGCGTAAATGGTACGCAAAATGCGTGCAGGTTGGCAGGTATGAATAAGCATGGAGACTAAACTAAATGCACACTTCCTGCATTACTGCATTACTTCAAATACTAAGTTACTCCTCTAGTAAACTAGTATTCACATGAAATAAAACAATTAAACATTAAGACCATTCAACAAATGCATATGTGTATTCCCTTAAATCCATTGATCTTAATTTATTTATTCAATTTATGTCCTTACTTGAACACTTACATAGGAAGTCATTGTAATTGTTGCATTTGGCATCTATATGTTAGTTTAGTATAAGGAGTAAAAAAGTAACATAGCCTACATCATGCATCACTAAAATGGCAGATTATTATATTATACAGGTTAATAAACCAATATTTAAAATAACTACATAAACTGGATAATGTGCCACAGGAGTGGTTTCATACTTTCCATAAGTATTGACCAGTCTTCCCTACTCATTTACCTTGCTTCTCTATCCTGGTTATATGTTGACTGCTACAGTGCTTTTACTCTGTCCTTCTGCACTACTGTACCTGGCTCTGACTGGATGGCAGCACTTTCTGCAGAGGGTAGACAAAGGCAGTGTTGATTAATGCTCACATTGTATTGACAACTAAACAATAATTTATAGCACATGGAATAATCTGATCCTGGAAAAACCAGGGATTGACTGTTGGACAGCTATCCTATCAGTGTAACTTGCACTTTAATATTTAGTCACATTCACCACAAAACATACGGTTTGAATTTTACACACCAATGTTAACGGGACCTTCAGCTTTAAAACAACGTGTGGCTTTTGTTTCAACTCTTAATATTGATCTCAGTAGAGCCAGTTAATGAAGATAGCTACCCAGATCAGCTGAGAAAAGCCTGCCGTTCGTTGGTTCATTTTCAGCGCGATGTGCAGACAGCATGCTTCTGTGTGTTGCAAATTAAGTTTTCCTGACCAGTGAATAATATATTGTATTGAACACAAAATTGTAGATTGCTTGCTACTCATTTAAAAGTTGAACAACATAAACAGGCCAGCTTGCCGGAAACTTTTATCTAAAATCACAAGCATTGATGAGTAGTAGTACTTTGATTAGCCAACTCACCGTATCACCGTGAGCATCGTTGTTGGAACTAACCATTTCTTAGAGGGGGTGGAGGAGGGCCCATAAATATGTGTCAATTACATTTTAGAGAATGTGACTGGTATACAATCTTATAATATTAACGTATTTAAAATAATTTAAAAATATAACACCAGGGCACTGCTGCAGCCACTGTCTGTCTCTCTAGCATAGGCTTCCCACTTTTCTGTCATTGGGGAAAAAATCTTGTAGTTTTCTTATGATCGCCATGGCAGTTTTCAATAGTTTTAACAATTTCCTAAACTCACAATTGGAAAAACGGTTAAGTTCATGCTCAAAATCACACATCGTAAACTAAACTCCAACACTATATAAACACTAATAAAAAATATACAAACAGAAGAATAAAAAAAGAAAATGACAAAAAACCTTCCATCACCAGGCTGAGAGAAACTCTTCAATGGGGTTGAGGAAAGGGCAGTAAGGGGCAAGGAAAAGGGACATCCTTAGATGAGCATCCAACCAGGCTGTGACTACACAGAAATGGTGGAATCATAGAAATAGAATGGATAGAAAGGCAATTGAACTGCTTGGGCGTGGTCATTCGATTAGTACACAACAAAATACCAATTGTTGTTAGTTGTCAAGGTGACAACACACAAATTGGTTTAATGCGGAAGTAGGCTAGACCTTTGCAATGGAATGGAACACATAAAATTGGCTGCCGCTCTGACCATTCTGCTACGTTGATTTGAATTGGAATGTCCTGTCTATCCATTCCATTTCTATGGATGGAATGCTATATTGTCCCATCCTTATCAACGTAGATAATTTCACGTGGGATTTGATTTGCCTCCAAATCCATGACTCACTGAAATTAATCAGACAGTGTGTGTAAACGCTTTGCTGTACACCTACTGTATGTTCTACTTTACTCTAGGTTTATGGAGTAGTTTACTGCAAACCACACTATGCATAGTACATTAATGACTTTATTGCATAACCTTACCTGGACGTATTGGCGACGGAGTTCTTTGATAAGATCACCATTCCTCAAAATAAACTTTTTATAGTTGTTTCATTTGGACTCTGTGTTTAACTAGAGTTTGAGAAATGGATGTTATGATGATTGCTGGAATGTTCCCAAAGACAAGGTTGTCCTCTATAACTCTGGACTGAATGACCTTCAGTAATATTAAATTGTCAGCAATCACCATGTTGACAATAGCAAGTTCCTGTTCTTCATTTAGGAGCTTTCCTCTACCCCCTGAGGGAGGTCGATGTTGAATTTTTAGAGAAGAAAATGGTTACATATTAGAGACCGGATGCATAAAGTCAATGTAATATATGGTACAATTATGGTAATATCCTACCTCTTGGTTTCTCAAAAAATGCGGCCAATAGATGCCACTGTGTCCTGGCTGAGATGTGGCTGTATTTGTTCACCAGCCTATCTATGATAGCCTGTGGTTTATGACATGATATATGATAGTAGCTTTTATTTCATCAGTTACCCTAGCTCTGGCCCTTCTTTGAGCGCCACTGTGCATTATATCTCCTCTCCCTCTACCTTGTCCTCGTCCAGACAACACAATTTTTATTTCTTCTAAATAATAGCGCTCATTCCAAATAATTAAATAATCGTTGTAAATTCATTGTAAAGCAAGTGAATTGTAATCAAATTAAATATTATTTTGTGCTTAAGGAACTATTAAGATATGTTAATAGGAAAAAATATTTAATGTTTTAAAAAACAATTATAAAAGATTTACTAGGATGTCTTTATTCCAAATATAGTCTCATATATAGCCAGCAACACAAAAACAAGGACCCACGTCACTCTCCAAATCACTATAGGCCATAATTGCATATGCAGATTGCTCTATAACAACAAAAACTATAGCTTGTGCCAAAACACATGCTATGGATAAATGTTCACTGGGATATGTTTAATCCAAATATAGGCATTCTGAATGCGTGTTTATGGGCATAAATACACACGTTCTCAGTGTATGTTACCTGAATCCTTGCACACCTTATGCATGTGAAGCACAAGTGAAAATGACCACAATATGCATTCTCATTAATGCACAGTACAGTGGATGTGTTTTGTGAAATTATGCACATTTCCAATGTGTGTTTATTGAAATAGCCAGCGGAAATATCACTGAAAATGACACCTCCACTTGTTGTAGACGCCATAATAGAAAAAACATCTATTTCGGTCCAAAACATTTGAGTGAGACAAACTAGGACAAGCTTTCAATTTTTTGTGCAGCAAGGTCATTAAAGGGTTAAAGACCAGTGTTGCTGTCCAGACCGGTAGCTTTAAGTTTTCACTCTATCAAGAGGTCCCCTCACATTAAACTTGTAGAGCAATATCACCTAATCAATAACACCTCACCATTTTATGCTTTAATTGACAGGAGAGTATGAACCGTGTTTTTGCAGAAAAGCAAGTTTCAGCATACAGGTGTGCTGTAGGCAGATGTTGTGATGGCTGGACTAACCAAGGTCACACACTTCAGTGTTATATAATTAAGACACTAGTTCTTTATTTACTGCCTGGGCTCTAAACTTGTATTTTTATTCCGTCAGTCCATGTCTGCTGAGGAAAAGAGCAAGTTTGTGGATCTGGCTGAGCTTGACAAGGTGCGCAGTGAGATGGAAATGAAGAGCCAACTTCCTCCCAAAGGAGGGAAGAAGGTCCCTAATAAGAGCCCACCGTGAGTAGCGCCTGATAATCACCCTACATCCAAAACTCACGTCTCACAGGTGTGCTGCATTTAACTCAAAATGCGCCTGTGACCCGTGTATAAAGTAGGCAAATGTTTTTATAAAAAAAGTAGAACAATTCAAAATACAGTTTTGTTGCCTTTATCATTATAACACCTGCCTAGATTCAGTTATAATTACTCTAAACAGCAAAAATGTAATTCAAGCAGTTCACACACAAAGGATACCAATGACAAACACATCTATTTAAAAGCTTAGAAAACTGTAACTACTGTGTACTTCCAAGATATTGTCCATCTTTCTTTTTTAAAGTGATGATAAATCTGTCATCACTTGTCTGACAGGGCTTGTCCACTGTTTAGTTTGTGTATCACAGGTAGATTTGACATTTTTTACACAGTAAATGAAGGCCTATTAACCAGCTCAGGATTGCTACATTTGTTTTTAGGAAGAACCCAAAACTAGAATGACTACTAGTATACAGTGAACCCTCGTTTTTCGCGGGGGTTACGTTCCAAAAAGAACCCGTGAAAGGCGAAATCCGTGAAGTAGTAAACTTTTTTTACAATTATTATACAATGAAATACTCCATAATACATTGAAACCAAAGAACAAAATCTTTTTACAGACCCAAGCATTTGTTTAACAAATAAAAGTACTGTATAAATGTTTTTTTTACAAATAACTACTGTACTGTAAAATAATAATTTTAATCATCAATACGAACTGAAGGCTTCAAATTGCTGAGATCAGTACCGCCCCATCGCGACCTGAGTCATTGGTTTAGAACGGGAGAAAATGAAAAAATTATTGTGAAAAAAAAATACAAAGTACAGTAGGACAAATAGTGACTCACGTGTATTTCACTGCTCTTCTGACTGAGCCGCTGCATCCTGCAAATCCGTGAAGCAGCAAGACCGTGAAAGTTGAACCGCAATATAGCGAGGGATCACTGTATTACATTTTACCTATGACTGCTTTTAACGTCAACAGTAATTTATTGTAATACAGATTTTGTGAGGAGATTTCAGAAATCCACAATTGTTTATTTTTATTTTTTTTACCTTTATTTAACCAGGTAAGTTGACTAAGAACAGTTTCTTATTTACAGCAACGACCTGGGAGCAATTAGGGTAAAGTGTCTTGCCCAGGGACACAACAACATTTGGCTCAGTCGGGAATCGAACTGGCAGCCTTCTGACTACAAGTCTGACTCCCTACCCACTGAGCCATCTGTGCCCTTGTTCTTCTGCACTTATCCAGGTGTCCAACCTGTCCCTTTCTCACTGCAAAAAACATTTGTTAGATGGTTGCGTGTGTTCGTGTATATATATATGTGTATATATATACATATACACTCACCTAAAGGATTATTAGGAACACCATACTAATACTGTGTTTGACCCCCTTTCACCTTCAGAACTGCCTTTAATCTATGTGGCATTGATTCAACAAGGTGCTGAAAGCATTCTTTAGAAATGTTGGCCCATATTGATAGGATAGCAATTTGGCGTAAACAGAATGAGAACATGGATCCATCATGCCTTGTTACCACTGTGCAGGCTGGTGGTGGTGGTGTAATGGTTTGGGGGATGTTTTCTTGGCACACTTTAGGCCCCTTAGTGCCAATTGGGCATTGTTTAAAAACCACGGCCTACCTGAGCATTGTTTCTGACCATGTCTATCCCTTTATGGCCACCATGTACCCATCCTCTGACGGCTACTTCCAGCAGGATAATGCACCATGTCACAAAGATCGAATCATTTCAAATTGTTTTTGAACATGACAATGAGTTCACTGTACTAAAATGGCCCCCACAGTCACCAGATCTCAACCCAATAGAGCATCTTCGGAATGTGGTGGAACGGGAGCTTCGTGCCCTTGATGTGCATCCCACAAATCTCCATCAACTGCAAGATGCTATCCTATCAATATGGGCCAACATTTCTAAAGAATGCTTTCAGCACCTTATTGAATCAATGCCACGTAGAATTAAGGCAGTTCTGAAGGCGAAAGGGGGTCAAACACAGTATTAGTATGGTGTTCGTACCTAAATCCTAAACTGTACCTAAATCCTTTAGGTGAGTGCATATGTATATATGTGTATATGTATATATGTGTGTGTGTGTGTGTGTGTGTCGCATTAATTCATCAACTATGGGCACACAAGCTAATCCTTGAGTGGACTTTATAAAACAGTTTGACATGTACAGATACCAACTTGCTCATTTCTCACAGAAGCAGGGAACCAAACTCAAAAAAGTGGAGCCACACTGAATATCTTTTTGTTGTTCTTTCATGGAATTCAAACTTTAGGATACATACAGTGAAATCACATTTATTTTGTACCCTTTCCATAACGTCGATGTTTTCCGTCAAAACTATTGCAGTGAACATTGTCTGGTCGTGTGCTGGGCAGAGTGATACACTTGACTGCGTAGTAGAGATGCTATGATTCAAGGTGTATGGAAGCACAATACTCTGAAACATACTTTAGCTGTTACAAATTCTTCAGTTGGCCAGTCAGTGTACAGTCCATAACCTATTATACAAATATCTAACATGGTAAAAACTTGCTGCTTAATCTGGGTGGCCTGACTCTTGAATAGGTGGGCAGATGCACCAGTGCCTATACACATCGGTTACTTCCGATCTCAATCCTCCAGGTCTGCGTTCTTCATTTTCTGGGATGAACTCCAACCCCAGGTCATGGAGGAGACCCCAGGAATATCCCTCAGTGAATTAGCCAAGAAGCTAGGAGAGAAGTGGATCAATCTGACAGCTGAGGACAAGCTGCCGTACGAGAAGAAGGCTGCCGAGCTGAAGGTGAAATATGAGAAGGTACGCAAATGAACTAACTTCTATTTGGACGAACATCAAAATCAATTAACAATCATACACAACTGCAACAGGGCGACAGTATAATGTGGAATTCCTCAGCAGTGCACGTTTCAGTAAGATGTCCAAGTGTGTCCTTGTGACGCGACACAAGTGTTTGTGGGGGACGGGTTACTACTCTTTTGTTAGCAACCAACAGTAGAGGCTGATGATATCAGCGTGGCCACCCAAGCCTAAATCTTTTTGTCCACGTTTTTTTATTAAATGTTAGCTAAGTTTTTAACCTGTGTATTTATATCTGGTATATAGTTTCCTTGTAGAGGAAATAAAAAACTTGTAGTGCTTCTATTCAAAATGCGATTTGTCTCTTAAGTGGTCAACACTTTTGATGTTTGATGAATCGTGTTGTAGATTTGAAGGTCTATTACCAATATTAGTAATTGGAAATGCATTTTGAATCACACTTTCATGTTCTCTGGCGTACCACAACAAGGGTAAGGGGCCGGTCAGCATGCCAACCAAGGCGGCTACTCCTGTCAAGGATGAGGATGATGACGACGATGATGACGATGATGATGACGACGACGACGATGATGACAATGACGACAAAGGTGATGACGATATTGATGATGAGGATAGTGAGGATAATGATGATGATGGCAACAGTGATAACAACGATGACGGCGGCAACGATGACGGCGGCAACGATGACGGCGGCAACGATGATGAAGGGCAAAGCAATGAGGTTGACGAGTATATTAACGATTTTGTGTAGAGCTTAGCATTTCTTGTTTATGAAACATTTAAAATCCACTGTACATATGTCAATTAATCAAAATAATGTAACTTGAAAAGGTAAATAAAAATGAAAACATACAAAAAGTCTGTAACAAAAAAATGCAAATGCAATGTATAAGAATTGTTTTTAATCTGTACAAGTTGTTTTCCCCTACTTTTTTTATAGTTAACAGTACAAATGTGTGATTAGTGTCTTTCTCTCCTAATCAATTTTATTCCACTTATATAATGTAAATGGTAATCCCTGTATACCGCTAGAATCCTTGGGTATATACTTCATGACCAGGGACAATATCGCATTATCTATTTATTTACCAAAGCACTACCCCATTGAAACCAACTGTCACTTCATCATGTTGACTTGGTGTTTACATACAGTAGATGTGCATGGAGGAAGCTTGTTGTATGGATAGCTTAATGATGCTGGAAGATGACATGACTGATAGTACATCAGTACGGGAGAGTGTATTTAAATGAAGACAGTAGGAAGCAGCGACTTGGGAGATAGGTCTGTAGGGGTGACAGAGAGGAATGGCAGAGAGTGAACATTTTTAATAGAGACTGTGAAGCAGCAGCTTGGGAGACATGAGACAGGTCTGTAGGGGGCGACAGAGAGGAACGGCAGAGAGTTGGGAAAGCCAGAGCTCAAAACCTTTTGCCAATGAATGTGGAGATGAGAGCAGATAGGCCAAACTCCAGCATTAATTAGAATTCATAAAGTAGAATCAGTACCAGTCCATGAAGAGAATTACACCCCCCCTTCACCAGGTAAGCCGATTGAGAACTAATACTCACTAGCAATGGCAACCTGGCCAAGAAAAAGCACGAGAGTGCAAGAACAACACAAAGATTCTCATGAAACACATTAAAAGAATACTCAAAAATAATATTCTAAATGTCTGCAAAGTGAGGTCAGAATAAATGTACACCAAAACGAGATTCATATTTACCATACATGATAGGAGAGGTGCGGAGACTGTTGTTCACTGTATGGGGTGATTAATCAATATATAAATACATGTATGTACAGATGACAATTAGGCTTAGCAAGTAAACCAACAGTAGAATATGGCCCTGTTGTGAATTACTGGTTTCATAACTTCTCTTAATGAAACTAGCACAGCAATTTACTTGAATTATAAGTGTTTCTAGAGTAGGGGTGCATAAGGCAGAGAAATTCAAATGCAATGCTGGTTCTGTGTGGTATCTTGATGTACTGCTGTTCATAAACAGCTTTTGCCTTGCTGTGGGATGGTATTTTAATCAGCACTGAGCATAGTAAACATAAAGCAACAGCACAGCCAAAAACATAAAGTCAGGAAATACACAGGCTTGTGTGGCTGCCGCCGCTGTTCATTTATACACAGCATGTGCAATTCCTGGTCTTAGATGGACATCTAGTGGATCTGCTGAAGTACTGACATTCTAATTCGGGTGGGGGGGAGTACGGCCCATGGGCCGGACATGCCCCGCAGTGACCTTTGATCTGGCCCGCGAGGGATTTTAAAAATGAATTCTAATTAGTTGCCTTGAATCGAATGTGTCGGATATTAGGCTAAATAATCGTGAAACCAACAGTTGTGATTGAACTCTGAGAAGTTAAACGAGGAAATTGTGTTAGAAAACTAAGGTATAAACGTATATTTTCTGTAGGCTACACCCTCAGACGTATGGAGGACCAAGTCTGCCAAAATAAGAAATAAATAAATAAATAAATATATGCATCAATAAAAATATTTATACATAAAAATAGACATAAAAATTGAAAAATATAAAATTATACATTTATTAATCAATATTATTTTCCTATTTATATATTTCTGTGATAATTTATTTCAGTTTTTATACATTTTTATATTAATTTATTTCCATATTCTTTTATATCTGTATTTATTTATTTCCGTATATATATTTTTCTGTATTTCCAGATCCTTAAGCTAATGAGGAGGCTGTCAATCAAAGCATGTCACAGTGTCACCTTTTTCCCATTGGTTGATCTGTATCAGAGTGTGAAGATCGATTTTACATGCCTAGATTACTACGTTAGTAGGCTTCATACAGTCTCTTGCCAGAGTTTTGAGTCTTGGCTACCCTAGTTGAAAATGCTAGCTTTGGTTATTATTTGATTATTAACTTTTTCGCATGGAGGGTCTTGCTGAAAGTTTATTGCAGTAAGCAGCATTAAACCGACACAGTAGTTGATCCTGCCGTGTAGGAATTTGGATGAAGTGTGATCATTGCCTTAATTTTTCGATATACGATTCCGTTAATGCCGGAGCAGTTGGACGCCCTTCTCATTGTAGCCTATCCATTTCATCAAAGAATAGAACCGCCATTGCCGTTGTCTTTAAAACACACGCACACAAACACACCACCAAGTCAACCACACACACACAGAAGCTAAGTTCGCCGGAGCGATTGAGCAGCTACGGTAGTTAACGGAGCACAACAGATGACACCGAAGCCACAAAAAAACGCAACTAATCGGCACAGTTAGTTGGATTTTCTGTTTGTGACATTGCATCTCGTTTTGGGGTTGGTGAAAGAATCATTTATCCTACAAACCAACCCTGTGTTGTACCCTTGGTTCCTCCCCAGCTGCGTTTTTTACGTTCACAACCTATTTCTATCACAGACCATATATATGGTTTCTATCTCCCGCTCTTGGCTTGCTTGCTATGGCTGAACGATTAAGTCCCGCCCTCTCATTAGCTTAAGGATGTAGAAATACGGAAATAAATATATACGGAAATAAATAAATACAGAAATGAAAGAATATGGGAATAAATGAATATAAAAATTAATAAATAAATACAGAAATAAATTATCACAGAAATAAATAAATAGGGAAATAATATTGATTAATAAATGTATAATTTTATATTTGTATATTTTATGTATATTTTTATGTATAAATATTTTTATTGACGCATATATTCATTTATTTATTTATTTCTTATTTTGGCAGACTTGGTCCTCCATACAGACACACTACTCAAAAACGTGACCAAATTTTAACAGGTTTTAAACTCTTTGGACACTCTTGTTCTCGTTCTTGAAAAAAGCCATCATGCCAGCCAAGGATATTAAGATTCCACTGATAAGTCTACCGCGCAGAAACGCAACACAGGTTATTTTATTTTTATTAAAGGTCGTACAGTAGACAGTAACGTTACAGAAGACTGTCCTACACTGTACAGCATCAAAGACTAACGGACTTTCGCGGGGTTTATGGTTTAACGAAAAGGTTACATGAGTTCCACCAATCAGAGGCATCACTGTGGGATTGTTCAGGATTGTGGGTAATGAAGTTATTATCCAAGACATCGAGAATTAAGATATTAATCTAAAAACAAGGTTGGTGCCCCATGAATTTTTGGCGTCTATATGAGCATATACAATCGCTTAGCCATGTCGTGACTGGTTTTAATTCTACGATTTTATGGCTAATACTCCAATTGTCAATAGAGAAATTGTATTGTATTCTTACTTCCGGAGTCTGCTGTGGGCGGGACTGTTTTGAACAATATAATTCGGGCGGGTTTTAGATGGGTATTCGGGATTTATTCTGTGATTGGACAGTTTACTGTCAATCAAATCTGTCAACCAAATCTGTCAACCGTGGATCGGAGCTATCTACATTCTCAAACCGGCGTCCTCCCGCGGCCATGGTAACAGAACAGCAGAAGGGACTGCACATATGAGCTGAAACAAATTATTATCTTTAAAGTAAGTCCAACTATTTTATGCACAGAGTTGTGAATGTTTTTTTTATCTGTCCGTGGGTTATATTGTAGTTTATGTGCACCAACAATGTTTATTCAAAACGAGATTGTATTTTGTTGCCATGCGATCCGTTTTGTCTGGCCTAAGCTTGGGTGTAACTGACTGGAGCCCGATGGGAAATGATGTTTTATTTACGCATACTTCTAATATTATCTTGATGGAAATGTGTTTTAAAACTACAAGCCCCGGTTCTTGTTATGCGGTGATAGCTTTTGGGGATAATGTGCAATCTTTGAAATTATGTTTGCTGATTGATGTTGTTGATTTAAACATATAACATACTTTCAATAAGGAATTAGTTAGATAACTAAAGCTTCACATTTTTACCATAGACGAGTAAGTGAACTAGCTAATGGAAACCTAGCTAGCTACGCTAACGTTACATAAATCATTAGAAATATCCCTTGATATGTACTTACTGTTGCTACTGTGACGTTAACCAGCTAAGCTTGAATCCAGTATTTAGTAGCTTAGTGCCAAATTGAATGACTGTAATTTACCCACCTACTACAGTAAACACATTAGCGACATATGAAAAATATATGAATAAATGCTTTTGAGTATTTATTTTAATATGTAGTGTGTTTTTTTGTTGTTTTTTGTTGTGGTGAAATTACAATATACTTCATTTAACTTGATACACAAATCTAAATATTATTATTTTTGTCCCAATCTCTGTGTGTGGCTAATAATTAAAGAGTATGGGGGTTTGTAGATGAATGGACAATGCTATCAACTATGGGACATTTAGCTCACCAAGATCCTCAAACATGTTTAGCACTACTAGAGAAATGTTTTGTTTTACAAACCTCTAGACCTCCTCCCGTTGGACTACTATTTACAGTTATTGGTGTGGATTAATTTAGCAAACCCTGGCTGACAATTCATTTCAGATAATATGTACTGTAGGCAGGTTAAACAAAGGCATAAGAAAATAGGAATGTGACAAGCTGTTGTAGGAGATCATGTGACAAAGTCGCAGTAGACCATAGTCACTAGTTTAACACCCATTCCACTACTTAATGTAACCTGCTTAGATCCAAGTAGAGCTTTTTTCCAATTGTAGCATGGCCTACCTATTGATTGTTTTTCTGTTTATATTGAGTCTGTCTATATTAAGTCTGTCTATTTAAAGAACATTGTCTATTCTATAAGATTCAAGAAGACCATCTGCTGCTTTTGGCAATACTAAAGGTCATCCTAATAAAATAACTCCTGTGTTTACCTGCCAGACCAGACATTGTCAAGATGAACCTGGCAGAGGTCTGTGACAATGCTAAGAAAGGAAGAGAGTATGCACTGCTGGGGAACTATGACTCCTCAATGGTTTACTACCAGGGAGTCATTCAGCAGATACACAAACATGGACAATCCCTAAGAGACCCTGCACTCAAAGTCAGGTGGCAACAGGTGAGATTGTAATACACATTATTTTCTTTAGATGGATAACATTACATTTTAGACATTTAAATGATGCTCGTATCCAGAGCAATTTACAATAAGTACAGGGACATTCCGCTGGACTAACTTAGGCTAAAGTGCCTTGCTCAAGGACACAACAATATTTGACACAGTCAAGTAGCAAACCTCCTTACCACTGAGCCATCTAACACCTATATACTTTAAGTATCCTATGTAATTATTTGGAAAAATACAAAAAATACAATGAACTAGTAAACTTTAGGAACTAGCATATTGGATCCAGGGCTTGAAAATCACATTAAATAATACAAAATATAGACAATATTAGAAGAGCAAAATTGACATCTCACAATATTTAACTTGCAACCAATGCATATTATGGACAAAATAATATGTATTTTTGGAAATAGGTTATATTTCTCCTGTGTTCAATAAAAACCATACATACTGTATATACAATTATTTAAAAAATCTATGTGAAATCCAGCCCGCCTGAACAAATGGTTAGAAAGTTTCATAGTGCATCTTTACTGTAAGTGGCATAATCTGGATACCTGCAGGCTAAAAGTGTACAGATATAGGATCTTCTGCTGAGACGGCGCCCTTGCTTTAGGAATATAATCCTGCCACCATGAAAAATGTTAAATAGTATGCCCATTAAAGTCTAAAGACTGTATGTGTTTGTACGGGTTGACGAGTTTTCATGTGTCTCTTTTTCCAGGTGAGACAGGAGCTTGTGGAGGAGTATGAGCAGGTGAAAGGCATTGTGGGAACCCTTGAGAGTTTTAAGGTAGACAAACCTGCTGACTTCCCTGTCACCCAGCTGGAGGAGGAGCCCAGAGACCCCCAAGTGTGGCCCCCACCCACCCCTGCAGAACACAGGTACACAGTGTGGC